>JABANP010000259.1:0-72300 GCA_013115135.1 Perkinsus olseni | reverse complement strand
CGACGAGGGCGTTGTGTACATACTTGACATGTTGCTCCAGTGCCACTCAAATGTTCCATTACCTTTTTTACAGATTCGCTAGGTCCCGCATGCGGATTCTCACCCGATTGCTCTTCCTGCTCTCCATCCTCTTCGCCCTTCTACCGGCTGCTACCGCCGCTGTATTATCGGTCGAACAAGTGTATGAGCAGATGATGACCGACTTGGTGGCTAGGAGGAACGAGCAGCTTGTCGTTCGCCGGGTGGAGAAGATTGCGCGCGGTGTTGCAGGTGGGCTCCGATGGTCATTACTCGCATCAACTTCATGCCGAAGCTCGCTCTCATATCGGTATTCAACTTGCTTGAAAGCGCTACTGTTCTCTCTCTCAGGTCTCGCCGCTGGCCTAGGTGCACATGTCAGTCAGGAGTGGAGATAAACACGATAAGCATTTCTGAAGAAGATGAATTTTCGATATGAAGTTGGTGCGTACTAGCGCCGTCCATAGTAGACGAAGATGTGCCTTTTGCTGTATATACCGATTATTTATTTTGAGTGCTCTTTCATGCCGTTCATACCATACCGTTCGAAGATGCGCTCTCGTGAACGTAATAATAATTTGTACGTGTTTGCTCGGCGTATCGTAAGGCAGATGACTTTTTGGTAACGGAAGTTTGTGATGAACCCTCAAATTTTGAGTTGTTATAAGTCTAGTGGAGTTGGGGAGGACCGTCATGGAGTCGCTTAGGATCGCGAGGCAGAAGGGAGAAGTGTAGGAAACTCTTCGATAATGGAAAATCCGATTGAAGGGTGAAGAAGCTATTCGGGCGCTTCGTTGAGGCGTTCGACCATCAAGTTCTCGTCATAATGTTGGTTAAAGATATCTTGTTAATAAACGACGAGATTCGTCGCTATGGGAGAGGCGCTCAGTATTGTACGCCATCTCAACGGCAGGGGAATATCCTCGACCTTCTAAGCCACTCCCAAGTCTCTCCGAGCGGCTCATGAAAGGCAGTACTACGATGCGCGCCGTATGAGGTTTGTATCGCTTGATATATTCGACCTTCGGCGGAGGCCTTTCTTGCCCGTAATAGCTGCTACGTTAATAACTAGAGCCGTGTGGACCACGCGATTGCTGTGCCACTTCGCTAGCACCAGTATGTGTGCTGCGCTCACTCGAAGGCTTCAACTCGAAGCACGCGCTCGCCAAGATACTGGTCGTTTCGAAACGGCTGGAAGCGCTGTTCAGAAACGCCACCGACGTGCAGCTATGCTCATCATCGGCAATTATTCATTCATTCTGACTTGGACATTTGTGGCTGAATTTTGCTTTCAGACTCGCGCTCTTCGCTCCTCTGCTCCTTCCCAATGCCCTCACTGCGTTCTGCTCTGCGCACCTCTATGGTTACTGCTCTGCTCGGAACTCACCAAGTATCCGCGGCAGCCACCCGTTTCAAGGACATCGAGACTATAGTTACATCCATTAGGGAGACCAAGAGGAGCCGAGAAAAATTCGAGAGGACCGAGTAATTTGCGTTCTACGTCGCGCTGTGTGTGTGCCTCATCGAGCTTTCCTTGTTCAGGTCATTCTGAGGTCCTCGCTTCGATCCGCGAGGCTTCCAAGATTTCGAGCCAGAAGGCGCACCTGACTTATTGACTTCTTGCCAAGCTTAACGCAATTCATCACGAGTGTATGGGTTACTGTGAGCTGCTGGCGGTTCGCTGCCGTCAAGACGCAACCTTTCAGCACGTGGTTGAACTCCGCGGCGTCATTGGTGAGGGAGACGCGGAAGTGATGAATTGTGTAATTCTGTGACGTATCATCAATCCTCTCATTTTCCATAAGGGGCTGGTGTGATTTTGATAGCCCTCATTTTCATGGATGGTGTAATAGACTTTATTCTATTCATGCAGGAGCTCTCGGAGTTCCGTCGGACCCCCGATTGCTCTCTGGTCATGACTTGTGTATTTGCTCTTGCCAATATGCTCCCCCTGCTTCATAACTGCTGTTGTTCGTCGCTCAGTCGACTTCTACTACCTCTGATTTGGCTGCTAAGCTACTAGCGAATCTACTGTTAGAATTGATAACTTCGTACTGAGAGCTTACAGAGGTGCTCTCGTGCGCATAGATGCTGCTGAAGCTAGTCAGACTGCTGCCAGTAGACACCAATTGTTGCGATGATTGAAAAGATAGTATGTACACAGTTTCGTTGGTGGAGGTAACTGTGAAGGAGAGTGAATTCTGGTAGTGTTGCGTTGAGTTTCGGGCTCCTTCAGCCTATTTTCAAATTAATCGCATAGTGACTACTGTGAGACATAAATAATAACAATAATTCACCTAGCAGGATTCCATGGGAATTGGCGATAACTTGCCTCATAATTTATTGATAATTTGACTCAAGGTTTATTCCTCGCACAGCAGGTGCAGCACATGCAGTCATCTTTATCAGTGCTTTTGTCTTCGGTCAAGTTGTGGACCTGGGGATGACAGAGGCTCTGTCACAGAGCACCTTTCGTCTATCGCTATTTTCTCTCCGGAGTGGGCAAACGTCATAAATGCTGCTGACAGTTTGTCATTGAATCACAGACTGCTGGCGGTATTTACGTATTCGGTATGTTTATCTATTTCTATGTGAAAGGCTGGTGATTTGCGAGTTTGCAGCACTTCGCAACATTACTCAAGCTTGTGCAGGCAGATGCTGTGAAACGCATCAGTGGAATGTTGATGATTAAACTCCATTGCTGTCGTAAGCCTTGTTGGGCTAGCAATATTGGGATGAGCCCTGCATTGCTAGCTCAACTCACGCCGTATCGGGGAGTCGGGACAGAATGACAGCACTATTTCTCCTTCGCAGGATTCAGTGTTCATCGTGGGGTTTCCCCAATTAACGGGACGCTAGTTCCACTTTGACATCACGTTAACGATATAGACTCCTCTCAACGTGTCAGCGATCGAATGCAATATGTGTCACCGGGACCTGACTGCAGGGCCACTACGATCTCCTCGAGCTCTTTTCGACCTATCCTCTCGACTGAGGAGATGTGTATTCAACACATTGTTTCGCTTCACTGGCGGCACATAGTACAGTTCATTGCCTTCGCGTGCCAAACCTCGACTCGAACACAAGACACCACAGGATTGGGCCATCATCTCGACTCGGCGGCTCGATGTAGATATACAGCAACATCCATATACAACCGCCGACCGAGCACGACAGGGCACTATGCCGATATGCATCAATGGATCGGACGCTGAACCTACCCCTCCGAAAATCGAAGAAAAGAAAATCGGTGTGTCGAGGCACACTTCGCAACAGTAACTGGTCTGAGCGTCACAGTTTGCCGACTCCGGCTCGAACTCTACCTCCAAGCACACGTGTTTCCAAATCACCCGAACAGAAACACAGGTGTTAGCTCTCCCGTCAGGTCTCACGGTTGACGTCTTTCCAACACTCAGCACGCGTGAGTTCCCGACCCAGCGACCGAAAACCTGGCTCAAAATCATCGTGGTCCTTGATCTGCCTGGCGATGCCCACACTCGGACACTCCTTGTTGGGCCTGGCGAATATAAACTAGCGACTAAGGAGGAAATAGAGCACTGCGCCCTCTCAGTATGTTACGCTCGTATGCTGTACATGTCACGACGATTGCTGCAGCAGCCATACTCATCGTGTTGAGGCGACACAGCTATATGGCGGAAGCGTTGTTGAACAGCGGAAATCGGAGTCATTTATATATGCTGGATGGAGCGATTGACGACATTTCATTGGATAGAGCAACTTGATCAATCAGATCGGCAGGGCCCGAGATGTGTCATTATCCGGGTGAAGAATACTACGCGGAAAACTGAGTGTAACACAACCACGCCTCAGGCAATGTAGCGACAACGGACGGATTAGCTAGGACAGCAGATCCGTCATCATAGCGTAACGTTCTCTATAATACGTTCCTGAAGAGCCATCGCTTGTGCGTACCACCTACTACTGCGGTCGCAACACTTGATGGCTCTGCATCCAAGAGAGACCAAACTTGGATAAAAAGGACAATTGAGCTTAAGATGATTACACAGTCACAGTCGAAAAAATCAATGACACTAGACGACACCTCGTCTGCGCAGAAATGGGCAACAAACAGTGGTAGCGACTGGTCAGCTTCCTGATACATCGTCTCCGGCAAAATGACGAGACACCGTGATGAATGGAGTGATCCTGCAATCGGCCCGATGCGGGAGTTCGTATCAGCCTTACCAGCGTATCTTGCCGCCAAGCCCGTACTTCTCAAGCAAGGTCTGGTAAAGGGGCTCGAGTTTAGATACATCGGGCAGGTCATCACCCTTAGAGTACAAATCAAACTTATTAAACTCCTTGACCGTCTCGAGCTTCGCTGCATCTTCAGGAGCCATCAAGTGCTTGTAGGCACCTTTGTCGTGCCAGGGGTAGAAGCTGTGGTAACGGATACACCAGAGGCCTTCAATCGGGAGGGTGCAGGTTGGATGATGGCTCAGGACTTGGTAAAGATACTCATCATGACCGAACCCCATGAGGAGGTTGTCAAGCCCACACTGCGGCTCATACATACCGTACTTGGTACCATAAACTGCATGCTTCGAGTCTGGATTGCCCTCGAACTGATGAGACAGCACTATGTCCTTGCTGAACTCACAGCCAACAGGGAAGGTGTCACCGACGACACACCACTGCTCTTCGCCCCAACATGACATCACCTTACCGAGATCATGTACAAAGCCAGTGAGCCACAGCCAATCCTTGTCCGGGTGCAGCTTGCGGATGGCCTCGGCAGTCATAAAAGCATGCAGTGAGTTGGGGATGCTCACGTCTGGGTCGCTCTCGTCCACGAAGTCGTCCAACTTGTGTAAAACCTCCATGACAGTGTGCTCGCCGTGGGTGAACCCGAGCCACTTTTTGTGAAGACTGCGGACCTTCTCAACCGTCATGTTTTCATGTTGTTTTCTATAGTTGGATTCTACTATACTCTGTCTCGATGAATTCTCGTAGTTGCGGTACGCCTCGCCCAGCAAGTTCGTGGGACGAAAGTTGTTGGCAACAGCTTCTGCCGAATAGTGCTTGCTCTCGACAGGCGGTTCAGATGCTACCACAGGACCATCGCAGTTGGAATAGATGGGCGTCACTGGCATGCTACTCCGGCTACACAACTAACTGAGAAGATCATGTGTTAGGTGATCAAGCCCGCGTGATGGAAGCACAAGCGAAATGCAGAGTAAGGACGAGAACGTTCCACACGATCAACAACTTGGCCCCCGACCTCCACGGCGAAGATTTTTTGAAGGAGACGAAATTTTACACGTCTGCCATGGTAAAGTATATGAAAGCCCTGGAAGGCACTACGAGCTGAACGATCCTCTGTGACGTAGACCCGAGCTGAGATATCGCGGTAAGAATATTTTGAAGATACGCAAGATGTGCATGCGTGCAAGTAGCGAAGCGATCCGCGTACTAAATTTTTCTTTCACTCGTCTTGGGCGGGCAACTCGAGTTGGATCTCAGAAAAGCCGACCCGGGGCCTATTTCACAAGGGCTCATAAGGGGCAAAAATTGTAAGGTACCTTACGGTTTTCTCGTAAGTCACTTTCACATCCTTACGATTCGAGGTAAGGTGGTAAGGTGCCATGAGGCTCCTCACCATAAGGCACCTTACCGTAAGGCTCCTTACATAAGGAAGGATAAGGAAGCGCTCCTAACGTAAGGCTATTTCACAAAAGGCCTCTTGGCATGCCTCCTTACGGACCTTACGCAAGGTGCCATAGGGTACCTCCGGGGGTTGCTTATGGGGATATCCGTCGTCACCTTACCGGATTTCAGCGAATTTCGCTCCGCTCATGGCTTGACCCGCATCGGTATTGTGGGGGAAACCTCTAGCTGTGGTTCGAAGTGATTAGGATCACCCTTGTGTGTGCGGCCCGGGCGAGCGCGAAAGTTTGAGCGGGCTGTGGCACCCGGGAAAAACCATATTTCTAAAGAAAGTTGCCATTTTCTAAAGAAGTTTCTCGCTCGCCCGGGAGAGGATTGGGATTACGCTTTTGACTCTCGGATAACCTATGACCTATAACCCTAGGCCTTCGGGTTTGAGGTGATGGTCGCCTGAGGGCGACCTGAGTCGGGTTTCGGGTTGACGGGGGTTACGGTCAGTACTCCACTAGGTCTTTTTCTCTTTAGTTTTTCTCCTTCTTTAGATTTTCGCCCTCTTGCTTAGATTTTCGCCCTTTCGCTTAGATTTTCACCGTCTACCGGTGGCACCCGATGACTGGCTAGTGAGCTAGTCGTGGAGTAATATATGGAGGTGTTGGTGGATGTGCAAAAAAGTGTTATAGCTCTTTCCCATCCCTCCCATTCCCTTGACGTTGGGGGACCCTGAGTGGCTCGGGTTTTGGAGTTTGATGGTCTTGACGTAATCTCCTTACCCTAGCTACTCCCGGGTCTGCATTCGCGAATCCGGTCTCGAGGAGGTATCGGACACCTGGTGTCCCCTCTCGCGGGTTCTGGTTTCGCGTATGCCTCTCCCAACCTCAGCGTCTATGGGTTTCCTGTGAAATAGGCCCCCGACCTCGCCTGAGCGGTTGCTGATGTAATGGAAATGGCGGCCGCCCGAACCGTGTCTCCTCCGTAAAGGAATTGTGCATTGGCAGGACTCATCTATTTTTGTAGGTTCGGACTTTGCGGACGAATTACACCACCCGCTTGCTCTGTTGAGGATATGTCGTTGCCAGGCAAGAAACTGGCGGAGGAGGGAGACGCGTCGAGGGACCTCCGGTGTCTCTGGGGGTCGTTCAATAAACCTCTTGTGGAACTCAGAATCGATACTAGCACCGCATTTTTCGTGAAAAAAATCAACTCTGGAATCGATTCTGAGTTTCAAAGTTGGTTTATTGAACAGGGGGGCTTCAGTTGCGCTGAGCGGAGCCACGCAAGAATGACCGTGCCTGAACCCTGGGGTAGCACTTCTCACGCGGCGCTCTCAGGAGCTTGCCTCTGTGCATTTGCCAGCAATGCGTGATGTCACATATCGTTTCGAGCAGCTACTCCCCGTAACGGACCCCTTGTTTCCTGCTGTTGTTCTCTCGCCTGTTGAGTTGAAGGAGTATCTCCTGGTGAGACCTGTTTCCTATTCCCTCGCTCAGCTGTTATATTCTGTAAATGCGGTATTGTACCCCCATCGTTAATTGGTTGGACTTTGCTAAACGGTTGGCCTGGGTTGCTGGTAGTATCCGGACGGGTGGATTGGAGTATAGGCCCTTCGCCCTGCTTGCTCAGCGCCATTAAAACTGAGTAATCAACCATCAATCGCGTTTATGAGGTTAAATTCCGACGCCTACAGTACGGCTTAGTTAGACTAGTACCGTCGTACCTTTCTGTGGGGGATCAGTCTAGCCTGATGAATAGACCCTGTTCATCAAGCTAAGGAATGTTGCTCCTCAGAGCGAGCTCTTCCTCGGTCGGGATGCTTCCTTCCCTCCCGGCAATGGTGGTTGCACTGCATGAAAATCGCGATCGGTTTTCAGTGGATATTCATCTTGTGGTTTCCTGTTCATCCAAGCTGCCCGAACAGGCTGGAAGCTCTACGGCTTAACGCTCCGAATCGGATTTAGCCGGCAGGTTGTTGGTGAATTCAGCATTAATCGACTGAAAATGTATTCGCGGCCTCCCGTTTGAAGACGGTCATTTTGACCTAGTACAGTCTGGGAACTGTCTCTCGCCCTCGTCTCCTCGGGAAAATTCCAAACTCGCCACGTACGAAGTAACTGAGTTTGACGGCCACCGCTGCTCTGTAGGTCTCATATTGCCCAAGTCGATGTGCCTGTAAATTTATAGTTCAACGTCGGTGTCGCCTCAGACTCTTGCCGATGTGCTCACTCGGGGGCTCTCTGTAGCGTTGAGAGGTAGACGGTCCAACATAAGACATCCGGCGTATTACCAACTCTAAACCACCGCGTCTTGAAACGCACGAACCGAATTATCGTGCTTGGCATACCGCCTCACCTCAGGTGTATCGATCCTTTTGGTAGCCTGGATGGCCGCCGAGGCCCTAGGGTTCTCGCCCTGGCTCCAATACACGCTCCTCGCGTTGTTCATTGCTTTGGTGGGCACACACCCTCGCAGATTCCTTCGATTTTTGAGGTCTGTCGCTTCAGGTAGCCGTCCCCGTATTCTATGCTGCCTGGACGGTTGTGAAGCCATTCCATTTACCAGTGGTGATGACCGCTGCCGAGTGCGCCAGGGCCGCTGACGTCATCTACAAGCACTCTACTAGAGAGGTCCTGGCTCCGTCGCCCGATGACTGCGCAGTGTGTCTAGAGCGGTGGGAAGAGGGAGACACCCTGACGGAACTCCCCTGTGGTCACATGTACCATCCGCCTTGCGTTCGGGCCTGCATCGCCGGCTCGCTACCTCTACGGTCCAAGCACGCCAACAACCTCACCGATGTCGTTGAAGCGGTGTGCTGCCCGCTCTGTCGACGCCCAATGGTCGCGGACCCTGAGCGCGTAGTGAGACTGATGAGAAGGAAGAAGGCTGTTCTGTATTAGCGATCATCGGCAAGTGGTAGACACTTCCCTTCAACGTTTTAAGCATTATTTCCTGGGGTACCGCTGCTGCTTCCTCTGTCGTTATTGCACCATTTTCGTGTTAAGTGCTCGTCCGTCCCGAACGACACTGCAAATTCACTGTCTCTGTTTCTTCTTGTGTTCTGCTGGTGCCTTCGTTACGCGAGATGGACGGCGGCTTCTTTCTCTCTGTACTCCATTCTGTTCCTTTACCATACATATCGTAGTTTCACTCAGTAATCTCTTACTGGCATAACCATCACAGCACAACAGCGGTAGTCTTGCCTCATCATCGCGGCTTTGCGTTCGCTAGTACGGCGGGAGTTGCGCAAAATGTGGTATCAGGCCACTGGCCTTCGTCAAACCACACAGGACTTCTCGAGGCATTAACAAACGTGACCCCTCGTTCATAAATGTGCGGATCTCATCGCTTTTTCAGATAGTGGAGCAACTGAACCGGACGCGGCAGGAGTTACGTGTGTGTAACTCTATAGTCCGTCGTCTGTAGCGGCTTAGTTTGACTCAAAAGCCGATTTTCGAGACTTTCCGTAAAAGTTACGTAGTTTCCATAGCCAACAATAACTCTAGACCAGCAGTAGCAAACCATCGCAGTGGCACTCTTCGTTTTTGTCGAGAACACTGCAACGTCTTCTGACGGTAGAGATGTTCTTGTTTTCGCTTACTGCATGCAGGCTCTCGTCTCGGGTACCCGTACCAAAGCATACGTCTGTGCTGCCGAGGGTTGTCTTCAACTCCTGGGATGATCGTTACTGTGTCGTGTACAAGCCGTCTGGGTGGTCCTTGATGGCTGACGGGAAGACGCTGGACAGGCCCTCACTAGCTACGACATGTACGGCAGCTACCGCATTAGTATCTTCATCCAGAACATCATCATTAGTCTATAACACTATTCTTTATTCAGGATAAACTTATCATATACCTGTCTTAATACTAAAGTATGATAATTTGCCGAAAACGATGGAGCTCGAGCCGTGATGTGGAAAACACTAGTGGCATCGCGATTTTCGGGTTTTTCACTAGGCCCTCATTCCCTAGCGACCGCATAGGACTTCAACCGTGTGCACGTCAATTGGGCTGTGCCGCTCGGATCATCGCCCGTAGCCAATCGGATTCAACGCAAGGCTGATGGGCTTGGAGTTACCCTATTCTTTTCAGCGATAAGCACCTCTCGATGTCGTGTGCATGTGAGTTCAAGTCTGAGGCCATAAACAGGCCTAGTCGGACTAGCACGAGAAAATCTTATTTCAATAGGGACCGGTCTGGCAAATGGAGGCCATTCTCGTCGTGTGCTTCTGCCAGTTACCCCATGTTTGGCTTCCGACGATCCCGATCGCGGCAATGATGCCCAGTCTAGTCACAGTGAGGAACTCGACCGTATCAAACGCGACCTTCCATTGCCGGATGAAATAGACCAGCCACCCGACTGGCTCAGGGATGGCAAACTGTGAGTGGGGGAATCTCTCCTCAATCGCTGCTGATGACTTCTGGCGAGTTCCAGACACTTCCCGGTCAATGTGGATGTTGGTGTTTCCGGCCTCTGTGTGGTGTGCATGGACAAGAGCATCTCACGGCAGTTCAAAACTCATTACCGAGAGTACGTTCGGGGCGTCGCTGTGAACAGCAGGTGGCGGTCGATAGAAGCGCACGTACAGCCTGACCGCAGCCCCTTCTCGATAGCATGAAGGCTAGCGTGAGGAAACAGGGCAAAGCGTCTAGACGATCTATCTGATTGCACTGCATGTCAAGGCTGCAGAAAGTCCTCAACAGAGCACGTCGGCTTCGAGTCTAACTAAGCCGGAACCGACGTTGGGCTGTAAACTCACACGCACAGGGCGAATACAGCAACGTCGCGTTCTGCGCTGCTGCTCTGGTCTGCTCGCGCCGGTCATCGAGGACGAGTCGGAAAGAGTTCGTTCGAAAACTTTCCATTTCCGATGATCTCCATCCCCAGTTTCGTCCCGTCCAGTTTCTGATCTCTACCAGGTACTCCCTGCGCCAGACTTACCGCTTGCTAGCTAGTCCCACCCAAGCGCGTCACTCCAACGCCTTCTTCACCGACGACGGCCGGCCCCTCGACTACGGGCTGGTCGAGTCGTGCCTGCGGTGGTCCAAAGATGACCAACAATGGCAATCGGTGAGCACTGCTAACTGAGCAGGCATCTTCAACCTAGCGCGAGGCCATTGCCTGCCAGGTGGAATGCTCATCGTCGACTGACTCCAGCGTTGGGACCGAGTTCAGACTGGTAGAGGTCGGTGCCGGCGGGTTGCTGCTGTATGAGGTTATGGCCACGCCATCGAAGCCTGGCTACATCATGGTGAGATACTCGCGGCCTTTGTCGCAGCGAGTGTGATGGGCCCATTCTCCGAGCTCTGCGATACGGAGACTTTGACAGCGATCTCAGTACGATTAAGTCGTCTGAAATGATGCGACGATAACTCTCCCGAGGATCCGTTCTCAATACGGCGGCAGGAGTATTTTGCTTGGCTAACAAAATTGAGACAAGTCGCGATTACGTAGAGGAATACCGTCCGGGGTTCCGTGCCGTTTCTCATCTCCGTCGTAGCGACGAGGCAAGTTTGGCTTTTTGATCTCGGACGACTCATTTTCTGGCCGCTTTGCGAACGACTGCCCTTCAGGGTAACCACGTGGATTTCCATTTTTTTACCTAACGTGCTATGCTATGGACGGCATATACTAGATATTGTGTTCGCGTGTCGTTCATATTATTCTCGTGTCACTCACGGATAGACTCAAAGGCACTCTCCTTTACCATTATCAAGCGTTATCGTTCTTGGCCGTCCCTGAGTTGCTAACCCTTCAGGCACATTTCGCAGAAGGGGGACTCGATATCGTCAGGAACAACGAAGGGTTCCCTCACATGCAACTGAGTCGCCTCGAGTTCCCCGACCCCCTCAACCCAACGGGGGCGAGCATTTTGATAGACGTGGAGTCGGAGCAAGAGACGCTGGCGAAATTGCACAGTCAAGCGTTCTCTGGTGGTGGCACATGAGTAATCCGTTTCAGCTAGTTTCGTTCTTATACGACGTACCGAGTTGAAAAAGTACTGCCTTTCTGCAAGCTCATCTCGGGAGCTGTTCATCATCAGCAGGGTGTGCTGTAACAAAGATCATCTCTGGCGGAGATTATCCCACTGAACCTATCTTGCTTGGATATGGAACTACACTAAAGCTGAAGCGCTGATGATAAGAAGGTGACAGATCGGATTCCAGACGATGGGACTAGAGTGTTGTGCTCTCAATCCGTTGGTCGCCCCTAACACGGCCTTAAAGCCGCGAGTACAGCAAGCAGACTTCACGTTCAAAATGAGTGCAGGCCAATGTACGTGAGAGTGCCACGGGCAGTTGAGTCTGCCCGTCTTCATCGGAGTCATTCGTCTTGAGTTCTGCTGACTGCAGTCGTGCAAGTCTGCACGCGTTCTCCCGGAGGAACTCCATTCGTGTTTTGGCTTTTAGCTAGCTCACAAGTCTCACTATATTTTGACGTATTGAGTCTCTGGGAAAAGACCAAAATAACTGTGGCTGGTAAGGCAAAGGCTAAGCACGCCCTGTACGGTAGTTGCGTGCTCGGTCGGTCTCGATTCCTGCCATCCCTGTAACAAGGATAGCACGCTGGACCTTGTCCTGCCGGAACACACGCTAGCTATCTCCGAACGCGCCCTTGTCACTTGCGAAGCGGGTTTCGGTTAGTGCGTATGAGTTCAGTGACCCCGAACCGGCTTAGAAAGACCTGTCAAGAAGCGTCTCTCCGAGGAAGATCATATAGGCTTTGTATCGGAGCGACGTAGCAAGTTAAATGCGAGCGAACCGTTGCTTTTCTTTCGTTCATCAACGTCTTGATAGGAAGGCGTATCATCCGAAGCAGTCTGCACTATAGTGACAACTACCTTCATTGCTGCTACGTACCCACCTTGCTCTTTGTGCGCCTTTGCTCGTGGTACGTATGTTCGTCCCAGTGAGCGCGTGCGTTCCTCGTCATGCTATGCAACATACGTTCACCATAGATCCACCAACTAGATCAGTTCGCCCGAACTCCTATCGAGTCCGGTTTCACCTTTCTTTGAGCCCCGTCTCAAGCAGCCACACTGTGCTGAGTTATAGCGCAAGTCATGGGACAGGCCAAAACGTCGGCGTGCAGGGCGGGATCGTGGCGCGAGGACAGAGATTCGATCTAGTATCTAATGTTAAAGCTAGTATGATGCGCTGGTGGCCACTACGAAGTTGACCGAGCAAACTCTCCTTCGAAGAAACAGCAGCTTTGTGTCAGTGCTTGACGCGCGAACTAGATCGTCGCGTCATAGCATTAGCGTGCCGTCACCGTCACCGTCACCGTCACAGGAGTCCTACTGCTAGTTAACCTCTTACTAGAGAAGAGAGGGCGACGCTGTGGGTCACAGAGTACTCGGGTGGAACCGTTGTGCCAGTTAGTGGACAGCTCGCTTTAGTCGCAGTCAGTTTATATTGGTCACAAGAAGGTTTTTTCCTGCATTTTGCAGTACCGTAAAGAGAGCAAATCGGCCTCGCTTTTCCCTCTGAAGTGATCGCTGGACCCCAGCCCATCAACTACCATCAACGCCACTCCGAAGTAAGAGTCTGTCATCTTTCCTACAGCACCCGCTTCGTACCACCCCTTTCGTAAATCCCATTGAGACGGCATTCTCGTGTCTCCCAAATCCAAGTCACTCAGGGCGTCCCCAGCCAGGTAGTCGCTCTGCCCTTGACAACTTTCCCGGTTGAACCCTCTCAGGAGGCGTTCAATAAACCAATTCCGGAATTTAAACTCAAGTTACCGAGTAAAACTCAATTCCAGAATCGATTCTGAGTTTCCGAATTAGTTTGTTAAACGGGGGAGGAACCACAGTGAGCTCGTGTCTACGTAGTTGACTCATCGCTTTTGTATGGATTCAAAGCTTCTTCTCCGAGAGTCGACTTGTCGTAAGTCCAGTGGCCTGCTCAGCGTCTCCACGGAGGCCCCCACCCAGGATGCTGCATCGTCTACTACTACAGCCGGCAGCACCGCAGCTGGCGCCCTCCCGCTGGCCTCTAAGAGTGACCGGGGAGCGGTCCTCCTGGCTCGGGGTGTCACTAGGGACTCGAAGAAATTCAAAGACCACGTCGAGTGGAAGGAACGCTTCCACACTAGTTCGTCGCTGTGGATGCGGAACAAGGTGGAATATTTTCAAGGGACCCCAGGGTCCTTGGGAAGCTACCAGTAATAACAACCACAGGGCTCTCGTAGGTGGCTAGGGCTGGTGGAAACTGGGGTGGGGGTGTTCAATGGGCATTTTTTACATTAAGAAGTGCTCGTAGGATTGAGTTCGACGTTAAATGCGTTTTGACGTGGCCCCGGATTCGACGCCTAAAAGAGCAATCGTAGGAGTAATTTTGACACTCAGGAGAGGCAGTATTTTGACCACCCGATGTGCTTTTTTCTATACTGCGGGAAGGGTCTGCTCAAAAGAGAGAGTGGCGCTTGTTGCATGATGCAATGCTCTCCATCGGGGGAGTAGCCGGCAGGTCCTATATCGTCAGGTATTCGGCAGGGCCACCGTGCCGATTTTGTCCAACGCCTAGGGCCCGTTCCCCGGCGCCTGATTGGCGCGACAACGCTATTTATCGCACTCAGAAAGCAGTTAAAAGAGGACGAGAAGTCGCATGCGGCCAAGGTTAAGCGAAGGCTGCACATTGACAACCCTCAGATAGTAGACTACCTGAGGGAGCTGGAGTCAGCCGATGGGGGCGGTCACCGAAAACGACGGTGTCGCGAGAGGCGTGAAGCGAAGAGTGCGGTTCGGCTGTGATTTGTATTATACCAATAACGTACTAAAACCGAAGGATCCGTCGTCGGGGAGAATTATCGTGATCGCCATCACGCGGGCCGCTGCTTGTTATCGGTATTGGCTTTCGCTACCCGCAGGTGAGCATTGGTTCTCCTCGTATTTCCTCCGATCCTCATGCTTGTATATAATAAGACCACCACCCCCGCCCAATGTAGACTTACCACTTCTCCTCTTCTGGATAAACTAAACATCGCTCGAACGAGTACTATCAACTTGCGTTAGTTAATTGTTAATCTGGAGGGCTCCTATTTTTAAGGGACGTTGGATCGCGTTGGGAAGGCGTGGTTATCTGCTGCGGAACCATATTAGCGCCAACAAATTTCAAAAAGAAAAAAATTTGAGCAATTTTGTTGCCGGGAAGCCGTGATCTAGTGAGCACTATCCTCACAACCGTTACTCTTGATTCGTGCGAAGGAACAAAATTCGTGTGGGAAGGCTACCCAGACCAATGCCTTTACTTTGGGACTCCCATCTTCCCGTATCGTATCTCGGTACCTAAGTTAACGGTGTGCTATAAAATCTTTACCCAAAACTGATTTCCCCTTTCTGCAGAAAGGCCTCAAGGGTAAAGACATCTGGATAGCAAGAGAGAAATGCTGATGAGCTGCTCTGTGAAGGAAGGACGTTCTCGTTCGGATTGCCTCTGCTGCAGCAGTAGAAGTTTCCTATGAGATGGGTCGAACGGAATGGAAGATAAAAGTTGACATCCACTCAGTATACGCCCTTAGGAGACCTGAGGGAAGCACTGAGCTCCCGAATCCGTAATATTGGCAAGACGACGGTGTGGTAGTGATTCGAGCAGGTACTTGAAGGTCATAGTGGATTACCCGGGAGAGGAAGGGGATGTTGAAAAGAAGACGAGTTCCCAGAATGCTACCGCTAGCTGCTCTTTCAACTGTTTCTTTCTGTTCGATGGCAGCCTGGCTAAGGCTGAGTTCAAAAGATCTAAGGTAGGCGGCCTTGCCCTCGCACAGTGGAAATAATTTACCATGATTATGGTAGCCATGCAGTGGTCGGCTCACTGGCGTGCAAGCTCTTGGAGTAGAAATACGTGGCTTATTACTGTAGCATTTGCTGATCGATCTATTAAGGTGCAGTTCCATCGAGCTCGTCTTGGCGTAGGAGTAAGCGTCTTCTCTGCGAAATTGCCTTCATCTTGACCTCGGATACTCATGATGGCCATCTCAAATACGATTTCCTTGTTTGAGATTATCTTTTTCTTCACCTTGTTGCGGCATGCCCGATGGGGCGGCAGAATAGCCCACTGTCGGTGGAAGCTCCTTGAGTTCCTCGTCTCCTAGCTACAGGGGAGGAAAGATAGCTGAGCCCCTTCAATGGCATTTTGAATTCATGGCAGCAGTCTATCGAACGCCCTGCGTGAGCGTTGATGGCGACTCGTCGACGGTGGGCCATCGGAACAGCACGTGCCCACATTTCAGATTACTCTGGAATGTTGGCACCGTAACGCCATCCGGAAGGACGAGCTCATTGGGGCCTGCACGTTTGGGTTCAGCAGAGTGTGAGCGCTGCTTGGGGAGGTGGTTGGTGTTGTCATTGGTGATGGAGGTACTCCTTGGTGCGCCACACCCTGTTACGACAGTGGATGCCTCTGACCTTCCCTGAGAAGCCCGGTGATGTGCGAGGATACGTCAATGTTAGCGTTGGTATCTATGGACCGGGGGACGATGTAGTGATGCGGACTAACGGTCGCGGGAAAGCGTTTGTCTGAACTGTCTGATCGCACTGCATCTCAACGCTACAGAGAGTCCCCGAGTGAGCAAATCGGCAAGAGTCTAACTAAGCCGGAACCGTTAGCGTTGGACTATAAGCTCGCACACACCGCCCTGGAGTCGAGCCCATCGAGTGCTGGTGTGTTAAAGACAGGCCAGAGGAATGCCCAAGACTTGGGAATTCGACCGCCCTGTTTTCGATGGGTCTGAATGTATATCAGTACGTGCACTGTGGTTTTGAAAGTCGTATGGGCGTGATTATCACTACGATCTTTACTGCTCTCGAGGTGCCTAGCGGATTCCGTCTAGTGTCGGATGAGGATGAAGCGGTGAGCTCCATCACTGAGAGGGTGCTGCAGACACCCGACTCCAAGTTCAATCTGGTCATGCTCAATTTTAACGTGATTTTTGATGCTGTGGCGACGGTCCGTGCTGTAGACTTGTTGCTTGAAGGTGTACAAGGCCGAAGATTTGCCGAAGAAGGGAGGTGGGGGAGTGTTCCAGAGAGCTGCGACCTGCAGTCCCTATGTGAGAGGAGGGAACGACTGATGGGTTTGAGATTTCTGCTCACCAGAATCAAACAACGACACTCTGTTTTCGGATATGCCATGGTCATTGAAAGAATATTTTTGAATGGATCCTTTCTCCGTGCTTTCACGACGCGGTGACGTTTGGTGTGGCAATCAAACGAGGATCTCCAAGACCCGGTAGCTACAGTAATAACCCAGCTAACTCGTACAAGGCATTAGCTCAGTGGCGGAGGCTTACTTCTCTCTGCATACCCCGTGAACGCTAAGAAGCTCTGCCGGGCCGGCTCAACATTATTGAAACTGAAAACTGGTACCTCTTCTTTATAGCCGTTTTTCGCACGAGCATTGTAGTGGTTTTTTCTCTCATCGGGTCCGATTTGCTCTTGAAGCGTACTGTGCCCACAGGCCGGGTGAACTCGCGTTTCGGGATGGCTTATATCCCGTCAGGTTATCGTATCATTTGCGGGCGTTAAATTACAGACGAAAGTGATCGCAGACAACACCAGGCCTGTGTGGAACGAGTGCCTGCGAGTGCCGGTCATGTGCCCCACCTGGGACCAAAGTGTAGTAGCTTGCTTTTCTTGCCTTAGCGTGCTCGGGAAGTTGGTCGATCTCGGCAAGTTAGCTATTCTCGTACAGTACGCGCCATCTAGAAACGCGCAAACTGGGCGGGCACCTTTTTTTCTTCGTCTTGACGAGTTCGAACCTAATTACTTTTCCATTGAATTCGCCATACTTGGTTACCCATAAATCCAAGTCGCGCCCTTAAAACTCGACAAAAAATATTTTGGTCGAATATTTGTAGTTGCCTCTTTTCGTATATCCCCTCTTCCCGGCCTATCATGTTCGTCAGTCGCGGACTAGTGTGAAACAGCGAGCGTTTTAGCCTTCCTGTGATGCTCCATAGTCAAGCTGAGATGCTGGAGAGGTTGGTGCGTGAAGCTGTTCGAATAGAGAGCGTGATGCCAGTGGCGATATCAGTACTCAATAACATGAACGCCGTATCAGCTCATAGCGAATTGGTGATTGGCAGCTCGTTCTGTTCTTGAGCCCGCTGTAGCCGCATCAAAATGGAAGAGCCTTCTCACGCCGTATTCTCTCACCATGCGACTTGTCAGCGCCTCTTTACTGACATCGTAGAACCAGATTCAGTTAATCTCCAATTGGCAACATCAGTCATGTCGTGGTTACACCGGAAGCTCACCTCGCGTGGCAGGTTCTCATAGAGATCATGTCGCAAGGGGACAGGAACGACATGATAGCGGCGGCCGACTTCGACTTCCAAGCGATTTACGAGAAGGGAATGAACCCTCGATGGGTGAATCTGTAACTGCTTCGCTCCGCTACAGTAGCATTATTGGTATTTTTTTGTTAGGTATCATTCTATTGAAGATGACGAAGCGGTCCCTCCTCAAGTGAATGATGAGCCTTTGGAGTCTGAGTGAGACTGGTGCTTCCCACTGCTTCGATACATTCTTTTGTGGACAAGCAGGACGTCGAGGGATGTCGGCTGGCCATGTCTTGAGCAAAATCATGGTGATTTTATCACCGCGACCTACAGCGTGATTTAATCACGCTGTAAAAGTTTTCGCGGAAAGCTTTTGATCGCGAAGAGCGGTTGAACCTCTTCCGTTATACCGTATCGTATCCCTTCCCAAGAAGGGCGGAAATCAGCATGAGTTCACTCAGCATGATCAGCAGGTGTTTTTACATAGCATGGATCACAGCAGGAGGATCTCCGTCGTCTCAGCGTTGTTACCGCCTGACACGCTGATAGATGCTAAAGCATGTATAAGCTGTAGTTTGACGAGTAGAAGGTGTGTCGAGCCCGCCCTAGCCGTACCGAACAGTACAGGTACGGCGGTCGTATTCTAGTATCAGCATCAGTGGAACGGTCGGAGGACCCTCAGTCTTCCGTGGTGACCTGTGATGCTCCCCGTGAACCAGAGACGAAGGAGCACGTCGTGTGGATTGACGTGTGAGCTGAGCACCCTTCTGTTTTTCGCGATTTTGCGCTAGGTACGAGGCGGCCTTCACCGGGAACTCCGCGGGAACTGGATGGGCTGTCGGCCATCTTTGAGGAGGAGGGACGATTGAGACCATTCCAAGTGTAGGAATGCCATCAGTGTGCGGAGTATCTTCGAAACCTTCGGAGTGTGGTGTGGAGAAAATGGCTCTCGTCTGTCGTGCTATCCACAAGGGGTTGCGAATACTCACGGATTGAGGGTTTCAGGCTCGAGAGCGAACGGCCGTCGTTGCAGCTGTTCTAACGGTGTATCCTTGCCTCAGCTTCCTGCCCGAGTTCCGCCAGTCATTCGACCTTAAAATAGAACTGCTCGGCAAGAAGATCGAAGCTGACGACGATGAATGGGATGCATTGGCCTTTACACGCCTCTCTCTGCCGGACATCAAGACTTGGAACGACAGCGTCGTCTGGAGGAAACTGTATCGCCAGCCGTGCATCGATGTGGGCACTTCTCGCTGGCAAGGTATATGTTGTCCGTGCCTGAGGACATGGACCAAGTGGCGGCTCATATCCTTTGTGGAGTGAATGCTGGATGCAAACCCTTCCCGCAAAGGCCATTAAGGATGGCGTAAGGAAATGTTGTCGTCATTTTCGCGGTGTTTGGACGGGCCAGCAGTTTCATGTAAGATTGGTCGAGGCTCCTCGTGGTTTCTGAATCAGGTATAATGTCCGGGAGTATGTCGTTCGAGGATTCTTTTATCAAGCGGTGAATCTTCCGATATCCGACCCGGGCGGACTTTCGGATCCTTTCGTGAAGATGAGCATCGGAGGAATCAGTGGACGTAATACGGCAGTTATCAGTGTACTCTAAATTATTTAATTAAGTCTATATAATATTAACACACTGCTAGATAATCTAATAATAATGATAGGCTATATTAGTATAGACATAAGGAGCGTGCATTTTTCTTAGGAAAATCCGGAACATGAAGGTTTTTCCGTTCACAGAGAGCGTTTGGATTCGAAAGTTGGGCGGCCTATACATTTTGAAGCTGAATTGAATCTGAATACATTTTGAACATTTTCCGGATTTGCCTAAGAAAAATGCACGCTCCTCACTTATATGGTCCATTTCTATAATACGATCTAATATATCAATATGAATACTTTAACGCCGCTGACAGCTTCCCGGAGCTTTCACGCTGAGTGACTCAATTCAGGAACTGACCACATCCCCACCACCTTGAACCCCCAGTGGCGGGAGATCCTCGAGTTCCCTGTCATCCTGCCAGCAGATCCGAAACTGCAGCCTGATCTGTACGTGGAAGTCTGCGATGCTGATGACTCAGTGTAAGGGCGGGCCGTCCAGGCCGCTGCGACGAGGAGGCTGCCAGGTACGAGCTTATGTGCTCGATGAGTTGTCCGGCATCCGAGGTCCCTGAGGAGTGGAATCGCCCGCCCAAGTGGTTCGCTCTGGAGCCTAGCAGCCGGCATCCTCACGCTCAAGCTCAGATTCTGGCAGCCTTCGAGTTGCTACCGTACTTTATCGTCGAATTTCGCGGCCTTATGAAGGGACTGTTGTTCTTCAGTGTAGAAGACGCTGCGAAGCACGCGCCGTTTTGTGAGGAGATCCAGCCGAGGGTGAACCGATGCGAAGTGGAAGTGCTGACGGTTGGCGTGAGGTTGATTAAGGACGAGCTGACGGATATCAACCCCAGGTTGCAGGTGTGACGCTTCTGATGCAAAAGTGAGGTCACGATCCACTCAGTTGTGGTGGAATCGCGACGATGATAACGCCGAACTGCCGGTGGAGGAAATAGTGTCTGAGGAGGCCGAGAGTGGCAGTGGAGGGCAGTGAGACCAGACAAACAATTTCCCTGGGATACCTTGGAGGGTCTAGTCGCTAGACCCTCCAACTAGACCCGAACTAGACTCTAGTGAGGAGATAATCCTCAGCAGACTTGCACAGGGTCAAGGATAACCGCCAGCGTCGGAGAAACAGCGTATGATTATACTATAGAATGCCATTCGCTTGGTCATCTCTCAATCAGAAATTTCGCGCTCCGACTGCTCCGACTGCTCCGCTTCGTTCATACTCGCGGATGTTTTGATTTCTCCCTCTTGGAGTGCGTTACTTCTCCGCCCTAGAAACTTCATTCTTGGCGGCTAGCGGTTCCCTTGCCTTGACTCAAGCTAAGGAGTTCTCGAGACATTTGAGAGCCCTCTCCCGCCGAGGGAGTCCCGCGGAACTCAGGTTGTCATCTGTGGTTTAGGTACAACATGCTCGAGGTCCAGCCGATGATTTTGGACTTGCCTCAGTCAGCACTGTATCAGGAGTTCCTTGAAGTTAGGTTACTGGAGAGGATGGAGGGGGGCTGGCTGAGAACTGAGGAGAAGGACGAAGTGATTGGATTCGGGTAAGCATAAGTCTAACCGCCTCAGCTCGGTCTCCTCATTTCGAAGCTGGAGGAGTGATTCCAGCTTATACCTGGAGCACCGCTACGGCCAGAATGGTCCGTCTTGCGGTGCAGGTTCTCTGAGCGGCTCATGAGTGTTTTCAGAGGCTCGGACCTCAAAAACTGTCGCGGACCTCCGCGCCGCGACCAAAATTTGTGATGTACTTGCCTACGTTAGTAGACGGAGCGATTCGCTCCATGGTTAGAGGTCAATACACGTTTACTACCACCTCATTTTCTCCATGGCCAACATTTCGCCCGAAGACGCATCTCTATGTAAAGTATGGATCGTCAGCATGCCGGTTGTTACCAAATCGTCGGAGAAGCTCAGTGCTCTGGAGTAGCGCTCCTGTGAATTGAGAATCTCCCGGACGAGCCGGACTATCGAATATCCGTGGTGTACAACAGAAGCTTTCTGTTGAAACTCGCTTAAGCGAGTCGTTGAGGAACCTTGGGCGCGAACGTAAGTCTCGAATGTGTATGCAAAGGTCGATAGGCTTTCAAACGAAACACGGGTCGACTCGGAAGAGCCGGGAGCGAAAAGAGAAGATTCAGCCATGATAGGCTTCATCATAACTGACGGAATGCCAGTATCAAAGGGGCTTCTGTGCTCTACGATTATGGCTGTCATTGTAGGATGCCGAATTTGCCGACCATGTCAGGGCCAGATGTGGGAGCATGGCAACTCATAGATCACGTGCGCTGTGAGCAGCGATATCTGGACGAGTTTATCGTGAGCCTCAGTCTCACGTAACGACCACCGTTGATGACGTTGCCTTCTGTATGTCTGGGGCATCTCACGCGGTCCCCAGGTCGGCGGAGAATGGGGTCATCAGATGATGACCGTGCTCTATCGCGGGCTACATTTCGAATCCCATGCAAAGCCATCCTGATGGTGAAAGTGCTCGGTGTTCAACTGTTGCGTTGGAAATTTCGACCTTCGAGGATGGTCTTCACTCGGCCATACCGAGTTTATGCCTATGCAAATTGCCGTGCCACGAGTCCTGGCGCGTCTGGTTTCTCCTTTATCGCGATAGTCATATGTTATTGACCTTCACTCCCAGGTACATCCACTTGAATCCATTATATCCTTGGTTGACTGATGAGGAAAAGGAGAAGTGTGTGGAGTATATTCGTCCTGTATAGATTCCTTGCTTCTTCGCAGATGTCGAGAGAGCTTCACATTGAAGACTCCCACTCAGCTGAGGCGCGAGGAAGCGTTGAGGGAGCAGGCTAAAAACGAGAAAAAACTGATTCAGGAAAAGTGAGTCCTACACCTGTCAATTATCCACCGATATTTTATCGGCCCTCAATGGCGCAGCGTCATTGACGCTCCGGCTCGATGTTCGTTCATGGCCTCCTTGAAGAAGATGATGGAGCGAGTTAGCACAACAACCGCAGAAGAAGCCTTCCTCTGCGGTCGTTGCACTATCTTGCTCCACCTCAATGTTGTGATAGAGCAACAGACGAGAATCTCGCTCGTCAGAAGTGGGTTCCGCTACGAGCCTCGTAGTGCGAGCTGGAACAGAATAAACGTATTGAACCGGGATTCAGCGAAGGCGAGAAACGATAGCGAACCGAAAGCGAGACTGTCGACTGTGGCACAGTCACTGTGCAGAAGTGGTCGTAGCCCCAGCAGATTCAGCGTTCTCTGTAGGAGGTTGGAACAGGAAGCAGCTCGAGCGAAGACTCACGGCAACACTCCTGGCAGTCAAGATCTACTTCGCAAAATAGAACTGGAAATCGAACGGCGGTGATCGCTCTACCTCCGCAAGGTTCTCCACCATTGTCCGCAGGTTCGGGCTGAGAAAGGGGGAGTTCGGTCTTACGGATGTGCTTCGGAATATAACTACCGAGCGTATGCTGGCATTCAGTCAAGTCAGCGATCCGAAGAGTGGTGAGTCTCCCCGTCGGGGAGTCCCCGACCTTCTTTGCATTTGCTCACACTGATGCTAGGTGGCTTCGATTTCGGACTGGATACTGCGGAGGTCGACGAGAACTTCTACCAGTCATTTGTGTGGCCGCTGAAGACAAGTGCAGGATTTGTATGCTCCGATGCGTCATCTTCCCTACTTATTCTCCCTTCGTCCCCCTGCTAGGCCCGGCGGGAGATAGACGGGCCTGTGGAGGAGGAGCTGTTGGAAGAAGAGCTGCCGTATGATACGATCGTCTTGTTCAGAGGCAACAAGTGGGGGAGCTTTGATACGCTGGGTTATCTCAAGTGAGCGCGCTTTTGAAGATATTGAAATGTAATATTTTAAATACCAACGAGTGCAGATACAAACTGAGGATAGGCCAACCGATGAACAAAAGGAGAAATCAGAAGAAGGGGAGGCGAGGCAGCGGAACACAGCGTGGTGAAGAGGCTGAGGGAGCCATTGGGCTTCAACGCGCCTACCTGTAAGGCAACACACTACCCTGGGAGTTTGACAATGGGGAGCTCTGTTAATCTTACAGTCCGGTCAAAAAAAGTTGTCTAGGGCTGGTCTAAATCATCTTAATTGTGAATACTTGAACGAGACCGGGCTTATTGAATCAGACATTTGTAGATGAAAATCTACTTTCGAATGATGTGAGTCTTGCAGAACAGCTCTCATTCCTCATCGAGAAAACTGGTTTTTGGAAATTTTTCTCCCGCCCAACGTAAATTTACACAGTGATCCCACGCCATCTTGCAAGGATTTCTCTTCAACTCGGGCGAATTCCCGGTCGTCAAGGGCACCAATCAATTCAGAATGTATTTTGACCGGACTCCATGTATTGCTTATGTTATCAGTTTTTCGACTGTTAGAAGTTACTTTTTCGCTGTGTCGTGCAGCCGATGGGGCTCCTCGGCGATGATTGTCTCCCGAGCGGGGCGTGTCTGAATTACTGTCTTGACGTTGTGGCTCTTCCCAGTCAGACTTCTTCGTGGAACTTCCACAAAGAAGTCTGGCCGGAAAGAACCACGAACGAACCTTCAAGATAATCTTGACAAGATCATCTTGAATCTTGACAAGATTCGTTCATGAAGCGCGGTGTCTGTGGCTTCTTCCAGCCCGAAATCTTCTTCTTCGTTGAAGTCCGTCTGAATTTCAGTTCTCTTCTGAGTTTCTGACTCTGAAACTCGTTGTTTTGTTTACTAAATGATGTTTAGGCCCTTGCTGCGACAGGAGTATCTCGCCAGCCATTCGTTAGTATGTAAAGTGTATGTGCTTAGCGCGAGTGGTATCATACCTCCCGGAGGAAGTACGGACTGCGAGAGCTACATTTGGGTGAGTACACTGCTGGCACGATAGAAGTGCAACTCCCAAATACTGACTGCCACGATTGATTGCGAGACGTGTCGCCATTGCCTCCATCTACCTCCGGTGTCGTCCGTTAGCTGGAGGAAACATTCTAGTGTGTGAGGATCATCCTCAGAGGATGCAGAATTTTTCGATCGAGTCAGAACTAGGGCCGATGACCAGGAGCCATGCCTATGGCCTATGTCGTGGTACCTTCAGATTTACAACTCGAAAGAAGAGGCAGCGGGCGGGTTGAACTCCATCAAGGACTCGAGCAATTCTCGTATCAGCACGCTGAATCCAGAGTTCAACAAATGCTACTCCTTACCCTGCCGATTTCCCGACAACACGGCTCTCACGATCAAGCTGATGGAGAAACACTCACTAACAGGCGACACGACCATTGGAGCCGCGGTGATAGATATCGAGAATCGCTGGTTCCACCCGAGGTTGGGATTCAGTGTTGACGACTGAATGAAATGGGGGTTGATTAGGTATAAGCAGATGATGAATCTAGATTCGGAGGACGAAAACGCTATGAAGAGTGCTTCAGATGTCCCTGTCGAGACCGTAATAACGCAGCAGGCGATGGTCGAGGAGGGCTCACTCGCGTGAACCACTCTACCAGGTACCACTTCTTGTTGATGGAAGTTTCATACCGACTGGCAGGCTCAAGATGTGGGTTGAGATCCTGGATGAATCTGAGGTCAGCGACGCTGAATCAGCGTCAGTTGGGCTATGAGGGGCTATCGATGCTATTGCAGGCGATGGGTCGGCCAGAGCCCGTGCTGCCCTCAGCGAATAAGGAAATCATTCAGGCTAGGCTAGTCGTGTGGAAGACCAAGGGAGTTCCACCACCAGAAGGTGAGCTAGACGAGTGTGAGAAGTTGCAACTCTTCGTTCTCAGACGAAGAAGCCTCTCACCAGATAGTGGGTGGGTTCCATAGGACTGATAGTAATGAGGTTATCGATCCTTTGACTGACACTCACTACGGTAGTCTGGACGGTACAGCTACGTTCAATTGGCGGATGATCTTTAATATGGAGGTAGTGATGTTTCTATCGAGTCGATGCGGATGGACACCAACAGGTGCCGTGTCATGACCCTGTCATCAAACTGCAACTATATCACAACCCCCTGTTGGGCCAAAAAGTACCCTTAGGAGAGGCCACATTGGATCTCGTTCACGACACGCTGAGATGCAGGTGTTGTTTTTTAATCTCTAGTGACTAGAGTCTAGCCTGCTCTGCGCTAGAGTGAAGCTCAGGCGGATTCGGCGAGCGGTGGAGTTGCCAAGGGGTCAAATTCCGCTGAGTAACCCAGCGTATCCGGGACAATGCCGAGGGTTCATTGACTGCCAGATGAAACTACTACCGATAGAAGAAGCGAACGCGATGCCCGTTGGTGAGAAAGGTCTTCGGGGATGCGGCAGGGAAGCTGTGTTCGTAGGGTCGGGAAGGGACATACCGAACAAAGACCCGTATCTGGATCCAGAAGACGCGCATTTGCGAGAGCATCGCTCCGCCCTATGAAATACGGCTTTTGGTCGACGGGCGAAGGAGCTGGGAGAAAGCCTGATGAAAGGTAAGTGTATCGTAGAGGGTGGTGGTGAGGGTGGCGTTAGGTGCCAAGGTCATGTTTTATGTGTGGATGCTCACTGCCACTGTAGGGGGGATTGTGTCCCTCATCATTGCATTAAAAATGTCGGGTATAATATAATGGTGTCTCACAGCATCTAGATGGAGTTAACGTGTTGAGTCAATGGTCCATCGCATTTCGGCCATCAATTAATCCTTGCTTGCCGGGCATATGCGCAATGCAGTTCGCAAAGTTCGTTGGTGGAAACAAGCCGGAACTGAATTGGTTGAACTAACCAATCTACCAACGAACTTTCTTGAGCCAGGGCTCGCCTGGGAAGTACCTTTCTCTCTCTCGTCGCTGTCACACTAAGGTGCATGATGTCAGCGTAGCCATAAGGACGATTCCTACGGTTGTGCTGCACAACTTGTGCAAGTGTTCCGTCGCGTCCTACGACGACAGCGCTCCCATTGACTATCAATGATTGCGACGGAGCTATCATTCCGAACGTTGAGGTTTCCTTGAGATACACTCTGTAAACAATTATGTTGAGATTCTAAACTTGATAAATCTTCTCGTAGTGTCAATAGTGATTCCGGCTGAACAGTGAGATTTCCTCATCGGTGATGTATTCGCTATGGACAAATTCCCGCGGTTACCGAAATCGAAAGGCCTGTCAGGACGAGCTATTGCGAGTATTGTTTCTGGGTGCAGGTGGGCCATCGCGTCGCGACTCGTGACAATCGCGAACGCGTGATTCGCTGGAATCGTTACCGCTCACGATGGGTTTATTGTCCCGCATGAGCTTCCTGTACCCGCCACCGTGGCCTTCTGTAGTAGTATCTGAAGTTGGCCTGCGTGCTACTCGCCTGAAAAGGCCAGGAAAATCGTGTGAAAATAGGGCTACCAGGGCTGAGCCTTTGAAGCGCCATGACACTATTTTATCCCTGTTCTATTCTTGAAGTTGGCCCACTATCAGGGAAACTCGTTGGAGTTCTCAGAATGCGGTTGACCTGCACAACTGAAGGAGAGATAGCTTGTCACCGTAGTTTCGCGCACGCGCTCATGATAGACATCTCGGGGACGGAAACCCGGAGTCTCTCGGACTCCATCTCAGGCTGAGAATCTTAGCTTGAGATGGAGTCAGCCACATCGCGCCAGCCACCATCAGAGATCACAAAAACTCGCCAGAGAATGGGTACTCTGAATTTGTGATGTTGATTCAACATCACAAATTCAACATTGTTGAATTTAAATGATTGAAAATACTGAGTTTCTACCATCGTAGCCTACTAGGCAGCCCAGTTCTCAGTCAAACTTTTGTCAACAACCGTTACGATTGAATCGTAGCTTTGAGCTACGATTGTTACGGGTGTTCATTGCATGGAGTTATGCATGTCGTCTTCACATTGTGGATTCTGGGCGATGATCAGTCGAGGAAGGTCATGGGGGCGACGACAGTCGTCAACTTTCCGAGAAAGGCTCTCTCCTGAGCGGTGATCAGCTGAGGCCCTCAGACTGACTCAGGGTTGCCGCTTTCCAAGAAAATTCCAGACGAGGTGTACTCCGTAGCTCTGAGAGAATGAGCCCCTCCCATGCCGCTGAGATCGCGTTATCCGCCACCGACGACGCGGTTCTCTGGATAAGACTACATCGTCTAGTGTGTTGATTCAACGGCTGCGTGCGGATTTCTGTAACCCGTGTCACCCTGGAGGACGCGCAGAAGACGCTCTGGGATCAAAGTAGCATCGCTGCCGAGGCAACGGTACCAGGCCTCAGTTTTTTCCAGCTAGAATATCTATAATCTTATCACGTGCCTGCGAGATGCTGAGTTGTGAGTTTCTCATTGTCGCTCGAATTGTTTTCATTTGCTTCGTTCTTACTCTTTACCTCTGTGGTTACTCCGATCTTGGTCCTAGCAGC
The DNA here is from genome assembly GCA_013115135.1 of Perkinsus olseni. Lineage (NCBI taxonomy): Eukaryota > Perkinsozoa > Perkinsida > Perkinsidae > Perkinsus > Perkinsus olseni. The sequence continues at coordinate 44,416 of JABANP010000259.1, read as the reverse complement.
GCCAGAGGAAACAGGACCGCACTCACGTCGACCGGGACAGTCCGGCCCAGACTCCCCCAGAATGAGACTGCATTTGTAATTTACAAATTGTAAATGCTGCTATGACAAGTTCTCTGCTTGAACGTTGTGGAGCTACTGCACGCGAATTGCTGTGCTTCGTGCGTGGTCATTCTGTTGTTGGTTCTCGACCGTTCTAACCAGCCGCGACTCGATCCACATTCAGCGAGTGCATAATGTTATATGAGGAATTTGCATCATCCGGATTCTGTTTCATGCCTGATGGCATGTCCAGTATCGATGACTGCACGCATGGCTATTTCACTGCGTTTGGGATTACTACCACTGTCGATGTTTCTTAGTTCACTCAGTTCGTTGACACTGCCTGTTTTCGTTCTCTTAATTTGGATGTCGCCTCCTTACGTGAGGGAGTCGGCACCGTGGCAAACACCAGGCTTTGGTTGCTTCTCCTTGCCGTATGCTCGTGGCTGTTATGTATGAGATGGCTGGCGCCTAGCGCCCCTTGGGGCGTTCAGGTTCCTTCGCTGATTTTGGTCATTTGTCATTCATTGCTCATTTGTTACTAATGTCGCTAGTAATATTGGGCTTGCTCGTTGCTATACCGTTTCAGGGTTCAGCAGCGCGTGAGAGCGACCTTGCCTTGAACTCCGCACCACCATTCTTTGTTGTAATCGCTGTTATCATAACGGCGTTATGAGTCATAACGGGCCGGAGTGCGCGGCGCTTACTTGGAGGGAGCATAGTAAGTAGTCTGCGAGAGACTCACTTTTTCATAGTAACGCTGTCGACAGGTCACACTGGCACTGCCAGTGTGGCAGTGGGATTGGATGGTAAAGTATCTGTGTTCATTGATGACTATTCCATGCGCAGCCAAAATTTGAGCTAGGCGCTTCTTGAGCGAGACTCCGATGTTATTGAATAACAGCTCGCTTAGACAGCTCCCATGCATAACTTCCTTCTGCAGTAGCAACAACAAGCAATTGACGGAGGGACGTGCTCCAGTTAGAACCGCTCAACAGCTGTAGATGCAAATTTCTGTCCATCGAAGCGTTCCCGAATGACCACGAAGTGCAATTATGGGGGAGAAGTTTTGGGCTTGGGCACGTGTTCAGTCTCCGCAGGTGTACCCTGCTTTTGCTCCCGGTTTTTCGGAGCAGTCCAGTTATGAGACGTTCAATCGACTGACGTACGCAATATCTGAATATCGGAGTATCAGCACTGGTAATCGCAATATGGATAATAAGTTCCCATCTCTTTCGCGGCGTATGCCAGTGATCAAAGCTGATATCGTCAAGTCAGAAGATGAAGGTATCAGCTAATTTGACTTCGGCAACTCCGGCGAGTATGCTATTGGCTTCGAATTTCCTGGCGAACGACAATTTCAATAGTTTATTGCGCTCTCGGGCCCTTTCTGAGCTTGGATACGATGCCACCTCCCAACACGTTCGAAGTTACCGAAGATTATGACAGAAATCGGGTGGAGGTCAGCATAGCTGATCGAAGAAAAGTACCAGCATGTTTTGAAGTTGATGAAGTAAGTGACTGAGCGGATGATTTGGTTACGATGAGTTCGTTGTCCCGCTGGGTCATCCTGCGCCCCTCACGTAGCCTTCCGTAGCAGTTTCTGGAGAAAGCCTTCGTGTCAGTCGCCTGGCTCCGGCTGTTGGGGTTGAGCCTTTAAGGTTCCACGACACTATTCTGTTCTGTCCTGTTTACCTCTGTTCAACCCGCCGAAGAGTAGTCATTATCGCGGGAGTTTCTCGGTGGCTTGAGCGTGAGATTGACTCGCACAACGACTCGTGATTCTCAAGAGGCTGTCGACAACAGGCTGTTGTCATTGACAACTTGTCAACAGTTCACGCTGGTGGTGGAATTGGAAAGGAGAGTATCTGAGTTCATAGTTGATTACCTCGCGTGAATCAAACGCTTGGACTAGCTTTCTCTACACTACACGGGATCCTTAATGGAATTTTCGGGAGAGTCTCGTTGCTGTCCCGTCGATGTCCGAACCATCCCTGCAGTGATCCGATGAGGTTCTTCGGATGAAGTTCGTCCGATGAACATTTCCCCTCCGTCCAGTTGTTTGGGATGCCCTCGATTCTCCAACATCAGCCAGTGTCCTACGTCCCTTTTCAGTGGATGTAGACGACAAGGCTTTGCGCGATATTTCCAATCGCAGAACTGCTGGATCAAGCCAGGTAAAAGACGACCGCCGTCCGCTGACTCAGCGCCGATGAATGCGGAGCTATCCCGTGAGGTTGCTGGCAGCGATTTACTGCGTTTATGCAGCTTCAGTCGCGCGGTCATATGGTTGAAGGGAGAATCCTTTCGGGTGGCCCGAATCCGATTCGGCGAATCGCGTCCTATGGTGGTATCTTCATGACGGAGCCGTTGCTCAGAGCTTGACCAGGCTCGTGCCTCATCACCGTCGTTACTGCATGCACGATGGATCCATCTTCATGATGGAGCCTTCATCGTAATTTCCCCTCTCTTGACTATCAGGTAGAAGCCTATGGAAGAAGCCCTGGAAGATGCCTTAGGGCTCTTCTTGGAACCCTCTTTCGAGGGAAAAGTAGCGATCTCTCTACGCGCACGGATCTCGCATGGAGATCCGCCGCGGACCTCTCCAGCTTAGTTTTTTCTTCGATCATCGCCTGGTGCGCCGACTTGGCCACTGATCAAAAACCTGAACATCTGTAGCTGAATTAAACTTGTCAGCATGAGTTCTCACTCATTGGCGCATGACACTTCCCTTGTTTCATGTTTAACTGGGCGTTCATCCGAGTGGTTCCCGTTTACAAGATGTTGGGCTGCTAAAAATCCCAACTTAAGTGGCGATGATAATTTTTCGATTCGATGAGCTAGCGTGACGGTTGGACATAACCGCCAAATTTTCTATAGGTTTTAGTGCTCATCATCGGGCGTAGGTCTTCAATGGCCCCGCAGGGCTCTCGCATCCTATCGATCCCTCACTTCGTCGCACTGATTCGGTTATGCTTCTCGAGACGGCAGGATAGCAATGCTATGAGTCAAGTATGCTATCATAGCATACTTAACTCAACTCGTCTCGCAGGGTCTTTCCGTTCGAGGATGGCGTGATTTCGCCTGGAGACATGGTTGTTTGCAATACCTAAGACTCATCTTCCACTTTTCATGATGTGCGGGGTCGTCAACACTGTCCTAGATCTGTAATTCACTCAGTTTACTTTTTCGATAAATGGCCGATCCCACGGAACTGGATCCAGTATTGCAGCGTCTTCAAGGTGACTGGATTGGCCTGCCTACTACGGCTGCCATCAGGGTCGAGGGCAGAAAGGTGAATTTCAACGGCGTGCCGCTGTTGGGCAGACTTGTTCGACATTCTGATGGTCGAGTGTCCATCTCACAGTGGGTTGCCTACCCTGAGAAGGAGAACCGACCTGACGAGGAGTTGACTTGGTATATCATCTCCAAGCAAGGCCCGGTGGAGAGTACGAGGTGGGTCCGGTCTCTGCCCCAGGCTGGACACGTTGATGAGCTTAGTAGGGTGAGGAGGTCCAGTTCTTTGCTCCAGCTGCACCCACCATGTGGAGGAAATGCAAGGGGGATTGAGAATGCAAGATTGGAGGTCAGGGCCTATTCTAGCGGCGTGACTGCCGGGGTGCCAGTATCCCCAAATCGATGGACTCTGCGTGCGGAGAAGCTCGGGCGAGACATGACTTGGCTGAAGAATTTTGTGGAGAAGATACTGGTGTCGATCGGGGCGGCGACGAAGTTGGAGGACGTATCGCAGGCAGCAGTGTCTTGCAGCGGCCTTGAGTTCATTATCTGGTGCTTGAGCGTTTCCATCAGCCGTGTGAGGGAAGGCGGTAATGGTGTCGAGGAGAAGGTTCGTGGGCCAAACATCTCGGGGACGCTGTGTAGGCAGATGGATGGGCAGGTTGAGAGCGCAGCGTTGTTGCTCTGCTGGAAAGACGGCGTGTTCTCATGCAAGAGGTTGCAGGTTCAATCCCAGAAGAAAGATGGGAAGTTGTGTCTCCGCCTTCATCACTATGAACTTTCGTCGTCCACCCTGCGAGAATGGCACCGCGGGGAGGCCTCACTGGAGGACGGCTGCACCCTCAAAGTCATGCGGCCCACCCGTGAACTTGCCGAAGTCGTCCACACCAACGTTCAAGCTAACTCCTTCCATCTCGGGAGGTATCTGTCGGGTTTGGTCGATGACTGCCGTACGGTAGACCGGGCGCGATGGCTGCTGAGTCGGTGGTATCATGATCATGTCGCGGGCACTGGTGTCCACCTAGGCCTCTTCGATCGTTCGGGGTCCTTCCTCGGCGTATCCGAGGTTGAACGTCGACCTCTGCATGATGAGGTTGTTGGTGTAGTTGAGTACTGGCTGACCAGAGATGCCTGCGGCAAGGGCCTAGCTCAGAGGATGTTCCAAGCCACTATGAAGTATGCTGTGCAGGAACTCGGAATCACAACCTTCCATCTTGACATCCATCCGGACAACATTACCTCAGCGGAGACTGCTATGAAGTCGGGTGGGAAACAGGCAAAGTCTCGCAAGGAGTCAAGAGGACAGGGCGGTCGATATGCTGTGACGAGCACTCAGACCTTCGACGTTTTCAAGATAGACGCCAGAGGAATGGGGCCTTCCTGTGGTAGCATAGAGGCGAGTAGAAGATTTTGGATGGGACCGTGGGTGGAAAACAGAGTGGCGACTGGGAGGGAGAAAATGAAGGAGCTGAAGAAGACGGTATTGCACATAGGTGAGGAGCTTGCCAAAGTGAGTTCACAAGGTGGTCAAAGATTCCCTCGCTGAATGATGGCTCTACTGCCACCGCGGCCCATTCGTGTGTATCAGGATGAGCGAGATTTCGAGAAGTTTGGCCTGAGTGTTAGCGACCGTCGCATGAGCACGGCCAGGGCGTTTATAGAGTGGCAGAGAGGCATCACTGAGGCTCAAACCCAGCTCTCCAGTGTAGGCTTCTAAGGGTCGGTGGCGTTGGTAATCGGCGGTCCTAGGTGGAGCGGAGGATTTCCAACGACCAAGAGACCATCGACCGATTAACGATGAGAACGGAGCGGCTTAATGAGAGCCAAGAGATGTCGAGAAGGCGTCTGTCGGAACTAGAGGGACTTAATAAACAGAGCGGAGAGCAGCTCCGTGAGGTCGAGCAGGTGAGCTGATGCCTACTGGGGTACGCTGACGGATTCCACAATAGACCACATCTAGGCTTTCTTGGATTCCATACTGGAGCAACTTATCATTTATTTCGTACATTTCTAAAGTCATTTTCGACCACTAAGTATCTCACGCCGTAGTGGAAATTTTCCGAGAAATTTGGAAATGAGAGAATGTCCATCAGGTAAAGAGCGATCTTGCCGAATTGGAGCAGAAGAGGCTGATGGTAAAGGGTAATATTACCGAACTGGAGAGGAGACTTTCGGCCTCAAAAGAGTGGCAGAAATCACTGAAGGCGATCGTGGATGCTCCGCGTAGCATACCGGAAGCAGACGGACCCTCTCGGCGCGCAGTGGTCGCTTTGGAGAGGGTGGAGTCTCGGCGAGCAGCGCTGGTGGAAGCACGGCAGAAAGGGGAGGAGCAGTCCGTAAAATTGGCGAATTATGATAAACTCCGCTCCGCTGCGAAGCTCGTCGAGAAGCTGACTGCCGCATCTTCGGTGTCTTTTGATTGCAAATATCGGGCCGACAGTCGGGCCCGCGCTGTCAGTGCGGACAGGACGAGCTCGACCCGAGCCGGGCGGGGCAGCTCTGCACGGCGCACGAGAAGCGCAGAGCGGCAGTGGTATTACCCTGATGTCCCTCATCCTAGGACCCTCGGGGACTGGTACAACGTTCTCGTCTCGTGCTTGCAGCGAGGGTTCAGCTCAGCCGACAACGAGTTTTGGCTGGTACTGGTAGTTAGCTCCTATCAACAGGCCTGCCAAGGTCGCCGTCGAATGTGGTTGGAGTTCCTGAGGGAGATCCATGCCGGGAGAGTGCCAGGAAAGCAACTTCGGTGCTCGGTCCTGGACCTGAGTACCGCCGGCCATGAGAGTCGAGAGAAGCTAGTGTCGTGGCTGGATCTTGGCCTCTTCGACCTCCCACAGCTCCGGGTGCTGCGTGGCCAAGATCGCTTCGTCTACACTGGCGAGGCCGAGGTTGAGGCAGTATGTCGTTTCCTCGACCACTTGCCACCCCCAGTGAATGTCAAGATACTCCCGCCATCCAAAGGGAAATCAATCGGTCGCTTCTGACGGACCATGCTCGTGGCGTCGCCGTCGGCAGAGGCCCTTGACTGGGCGATGTATACTTCTGCTGTTGCTGCTCTTGCCGGGACTCTCCTCGCCTGCTGCTCTCTGTCTTATTAGCGCTCCTCGTAGCATTTGCCACGTATGATACCGTGGCAACAGCGTTGGCTTTTGTTCACGCTGAAATACGCATCAGCATGCAACACGTCGTCGGTTTAAGGGTAACAAGCCGGCTTGGGTTTATAGTATAACGATGATCAAGCATAACAGGATGAGAGCATTCACTCTACCCGACGCGAGAGTAGTTGGGTGGGCATCCTGTTTACTTTTATATGGCCGTTTCAACGACCCATTCGACATGTACCAAGGACCCCGCAACTACCTCCAAGAACACAGAATGCGTTAGAGTTGTAAGCCAGGCCACCGAACTGGTCACTGCGTAACCACGCGATGAGGCCGTATGGCAGAAGATGGTGATCATCTGCAGGTGATCCGCTGCCGGCCTATGTCCGAGCAAGAGCTTGCGGATGGTCGCACGCAGACGGTGGAGATGGACTCGGCGTACCACTTGGTTACCGTGTACAAGCCCACTGCAGCGGTGAGCGACTGAAAGTGCTCGGTGGTCTATGGGGGGATATCAGGGCCAGAGCGAGAACCGAGAAATAGCGAAAGAGTTCACCTTCGATGCGGTGTATCCACCAGCGTCAAGCCAGTCCCAGATCTATGAGGAAGCGGCCTACCCTATTGTCGAGAACGTCCTTGAAGGATACAACGGCAGGGAGCTTCGATCATCATCATTCTCTGCCGCGATCGATGTTCGTAGGGACTATATTTGCCTATGGGCAGACTGGCACAGGGAAGACGCACACCATGGTGGGCCCTACTGGGGGCAAGAAGAGTAGGTCGGGCAGGAAGGCGTGGCTGTTGATGTCGGATGCTGCTGCTCAGCCGATCAGCACGGTATGATACCGCGGGCTTTCGAGCATTTGTTTAAGAGCATCGATGAGAGCGGCGGACAGGAAATAAGTTACTTGGTTCGAGCTAGCTTTCTGGAGATATACAACGAGGAGATCCGCGACCTGTTGTCGAAGAACCCCAAAGAGAAGTTGGAGCTCAAGGACAATCCGGTGAGAAGATTTCCCTGCTCGTGGTGGAGGAGCACGATTTAAAGCAGGACACCGGAGTCTACGTGAAGGACCTACAGGCCTTTGTTGTCAAGGGCGTTGACGAAATGCGCCAGGTCCGTGTCCCTGTCGGTGCACTTCCGATCGGTTCTACTGAGGTCTGAGCAGGTGATGGCAGCAGGGCAGAGGAACAGGTCGGTGGGCGCGACTCTGATGAACGTCGAGTCGAGTAGATCGCACTCGATCTTCACTATCACTGTAGAGACTGCGGAGATGAGAGCGGACGGTCAGGGGCATATACGGTGAGCCCCATCGAAATCGATTGCATATGACGGCCGCCGCGTCCTTGGCTCTCAATGTTAGTGTTCACTGCGTCGGGTGTCAGGGTAGGGAAGCTGAATATGGTTGATCTAGCGGGCTCGGAGAGGCAATCTAAGACCGGCTCAACAGGTAAGGACGGGCTTCGGTGGATGTCGCCATCGCTGTGCGCTCAGGCGATACGCTTAAGGAGGCGACGAAGATCAACCTATCGCTATCGGCCCTCGGAAACGTCATCTCGGCTCTTGTGGACAGTCGGTCTACCTTCGTGCCGTACAGGGACTCCAAGCTCACTCGACTGCTGCAAGTGAGCGCGTGCAGTGACTCATCTTTCTGGGCATACCTTTTTCGTAGGACTCCCTGGGTGGCAACACTAAGACTGTGATGGTGGCCAATATAGGTCCAGCGGACTACAATTACGATGAAACACTCTCAACCTTGAGGTGCGAAGCAGCGGCTGCTGTATTCCTCCATTCGGACTGGTTCCGATAGGTACGCTCACAGAGCTAAATCTATCAAGAACAAGCCTCGCATTAACGAGGATCCCAAGGACGCCATGATAAGGGAGTTCCAGGAGGAGATATGTAACCTGTCACTGCGGCACGCGTATTCCACGTGCAAAGAAATCTCGTGGTGATCATCGCTGTGCGTCTATTCCCACTCACTGTGTATCCGGTTGGTCTTCGGAAGAGCTTGAGACCTGAGTGAGCGGCGTGTCTTACTGGGACGAGTATGCGAGATTCGTTTTTGGTGGTCACACGGTGGAGCCTGCTGTATATCCTGTTCAGCGCGACTAAAGTCGCAGCTGGCGGTGCAGTCTGGCATGATGGCCGAGGGCGGTGGTTCAATTCCTCGCGAAGTAACCGTCGAAAAGGTCGTGGAGAAGGTGGGCATTTTCTATTTTTTATTGTGCCGGTTAGTTGGTGTCTCGTCCGACCATCGGCTGTCAGTCAGGTCGTTCATGTCCAAGGGCCGACTGAGAAAGAGATCGAACAGATCAAGCATAACATGGCTAAGGAGCAGCAGGAGGTCCACAAGAAGTTTGAAGAGTGAGCCCTTGGCACTGCCTCCCTCCTGAGTGATGGCGCTAATGACTAGAGAGCGGCAGAAGATTTTGGCGGAGAAGACGAGGACGGAGCAAGAGCGGCAAAGCTTGCTGTCCGAACTCCAGCGGAAAGAGGTAAGACTTTTGGATTTCTAGTTGATTGTGGCCAGGAAACATCCACTCGTGTGCATCTGCCTGAGTGAGAACCATGGTGCTTGGACTTTCTAGGAGCAAGGAGAGAAGCAGCGGCAGCAGCAGGTGCAGTTGTTGGATAAATTGAAGCAGATGGAGGACAAGATGTTGATGGGAACGAAAGTAACTCGTACGAGTTCACTGCTCCCCTCCTGTGAACACAGCTGCGTGTCCTCGTTCCACCGGATCCGACCCTGTCACTCACATCTATCTTTCATCTGGTAGACGGATATCCTCACACCTCTAGCGTAAGCTTTCCTAGTTCTGGCTCCTACCGTCCCCTTAGCTCTCTGGGAGACTAACTCATCTAATATGCTTCTGGCTTCTTACGGTCGGTTTTGCTTGAACTCAGGTTATCCAGCAGGCAGCAGTTCAAGAAAAAGAGTTGAAGAAAGCAAGACGAGCTCTCGAGAAAAAGAAAGAAGACGAGGAACGAATTCGCGCCAAAGTCCGACGCGAGGCTGGTGGATGAAACTCGACACTGGCGGACTGCTGTTTTTAAGACCCGCTGTTTCAGGTTAAAGAACAAGAGGAGGAGCGCCTTCTACTAGCAGAGAAGTACGAGGCAAAGGATGGTCAAGTCCTCAAGCTCACAAACAAAGTGAGATCTACCACCTCGCTGAAGTCTCACAGGCCGTCTGTCGTCTCCAGTTGGAGAAGCTCTGGCACAAGTATAAGAACGCTAGCGCGGAGGTTGATGACTTGCAGAGGTAGGGATGTGCTTTCGTGCAGCGAGAACTCCCTCAGCAAAGTGTGGTCGCTCATGACTCAGGGAATTCCAACAGGAGAGAGAAGATATGTTGGAGTCCATTCGAGCGTTAAGCAAGGAGCTCAAGCTCAAGTCCCTCGTGATCGACTATTTCATCCCTCCTGACGAGTACGTTTACGTTTGTCGTGTGGCTAAAGAGCGTCTCACCCGCAGAGTGCTTGTTAGGTACCAAAGAATAGTAGATCGTGCTCAGTATGATCAAGTGGAGGATTCTTGGGAGATCAGCCACATGGAGATAGCTGGCAATGCCCAATCGAAGAGGCCTGGATCGGCCCTCGGGTTCAAACGACCGACGGCAGAGTTCACGCGGGTTGCTCGGCAGCACTCGGCTGACCCTAGGTGAGGTTCGCGATTCCGGGCATTGCCATCCTGTAGTCAGTTCGCGGCAGTTTTGGGCGCCTTCGTCTTTTAGATTCCGAAGCGAGGGAATCCTGCAGACCGACTTGTTGCCCACTGAGCGTCTCACACAAGCTGGCGAAGTCGACCCTTCCCAACCGATGAACAATGAAGTGCTCAGCGCCATACGGAGTGGTGAGGAGGGAGCCCATTGCTCCTCATTGCCTTGTGCTTGCCTGCCAGGCCTCGACGAGAACGACTACGTCCCCAATGCGAGCGTCTATTTCTCGTGAGCGAGCCGTGGTTGATACTGTTCGGAGCTGCCTCGTCATTAGGTACGCCGAAGTGACCGGTGAACGGCCCCGATCGGCGAATCGGTCCGCACCTCGACCACAGAGCGGCACACGTCGCCCTGGTTGGTACCGTTGCGTCTTTTTCTGGTGTCCTGGTCACATCCTCAGGCACGGCAAGTCGTCATGGGAGGACAGGGGTTCTAAGATGACATGCTTTAGGGGACCATGGCGCGTCTTAGACGATTAGTGTCCATTCAAGAGGTTACATAGTAGTTGAGTTTGGATGATGCCGGGTGCCGGGGTCGAACCTGGGTGTCAGACCTCTGCATGCAAGATGCCTGAAACCGTTTCACAATCGCGCCCCAGTGATTATAACTGATGGCTGCGCTCAACACTCTCAGCAATGAGTAGAAGAGTATGGTTTAATTCCTCAGTATTGTTTGTGGACTCCTTGACATGGTCCGGAGAACATCATCTGATTCCGAGCTCGTCGCGCGTCAACACTGGGAGTCCCTCGCCTGGACTGAGTACGACATGGACACGAAGTTGAGCGTGTTGAAGCAAGTTCTACCAGCGGACGTTGTTGAAGGCCCCGTTGCAAGGTCGCCGAGAACTACTTGTTCCGTGTCCGACATCTGGCCTTTGGCTCAGGTTCTTCTATCACAGTGAAGCAGTCCCCCACGTCTTGGTCATGGGTGGACGATCGAACCAGTTCACCTACCACGACGAATCCGTCCTCTTCGACACTTTCAACGAGCGATGGGTATTCTCTACTCCTATCCTCGAGAGGCCAACCGTCCCTTTCAGATGTCCGCTGGTCCTCTTCCTGAGGGGTTCAGTCGAGTCGGGGCTGGCTGCGCTTCGCTGCTAGATGGACGCATCCTCCTGGTCGGCGGTTACACGGATAGTGTTACTAGCCCCACCGACAGATGCGACATGTATGCATGTCAAATACACAGCTGTCAATAGACCTTCCTCTTCAGATACGATCCCGAGACGGGCATGTGGTCTCCTGCGGCGCCGTTGTCCCTTGGCCGCTTCGGCCTCGGCGTGGCCACCATCGCTAACGGGTTCGTGTACGTCCGAGGGATGTAGCTGAGCTCACCGTATCGAGACTTCCTGTAGATACGCTGTTGGGGGCAACACAGGACTGCATGGCCCGACATCTGTTGTGGAGTATTACGATCCCGAAGGGGATGTCTGGCTACCCGCTCCGCCACACCACCAGTTACCCTATCCGACGGCGGGAGGGCGCCTTGTGGCGTCTCATGGAGGAGTGATGTGAGTGGCATTTAATGTCAGGCAGTCTGGGTAGACGATGTCCTTCAGGTTGCACGTAGTCGGAGGATGCAGTGATACCTTTACGGCTTCGGAGAACGTCCTTACTTTGGACCTGGTTGCCGATTTCGAACACTTGGAAAAATTCCGCAGTGGGCGCTGGTGTCATGGCGCTGCTTCGGCCATCACGCTTCGTCTCAGGATCTGGCGTGAATCTTCCGCCCGTGACCGGCCGATGGACTGTCACTCACGAACTCAGGAGCCGGCGTGCTGCCGCTGCTGTCTGTGTGGACGACGATGATAACCTGTAAGCTAGCCTTCCTATTCTGTGTTGAGCAGGATTACTGTAGGATTGTTTCTGGTGGATTCACCGAGCCAGGCAGTGTCGAGCGGGAGCTTTCTACGGTTGAGGTTATCAACTTGAAGGACATCGAGGCTCAATCTCGCATTGTTGGTGACATGGCACACAAACGAGGGGGATGTGAGTTCCGCGGGCTACTTCTGGTTTCATCCCTGCGCCCATTTGCTCTCCTCAGGCGTCTCTGTTCATGTCCCGGGCATCGGTGCTGTCGTCGTTGGAGGCGAAAGTACCTTACATGGGTCTCCGTGCCGAGTGCCTCCTTCTCCCGATCTATTTGTCAACCACGAAGAAGAAGATTTATGTCGCATGGGCAGCCCACCTCGGCCACCGTCCCCCAGAAGCCAGTCGAGAACAACGTTGCAGGTGAGATTGTTTTTATTCTCTTCCATATGGCTCTTCATTCCTTAGAATGAACCTTTCACGCCTGTCCCTAATCGTCAAAGGCCCCGTGATGAAAATGCCGATGACATCGTCTCACCCGTGGTACTTCCCACGTCTGAGGTGCGCTCGCTGGTATCTCTTCTCCTGCGATGAGATGGACTGTCAGATCGTGGGAGTCGGCAAGTGGTCTGTGCTACCGCTCATGTCCGAAGAGCGTACTGCTGCAGCTGTTGCGGTCGTTTGGAAGATCCCGAGGGGCTTTTTCTACAAACCGCTGGTAGACTTGCTCACCGTATAATTACTCTCACGTACACAAATATATGGAGCGAAGTAACCTGCTGGTCTCGCTCGTATACGTAAGGCATCTTGCATGAGCAGCAGTGAACATTTCCACTGTGATTTAAAGCCCGTTGTGTTGGTTGGGAACATAAGGAGTAGTCTTTTCCACATTGCAGCCCAGTTGTTACTACAGCTCCCTGGCAGCTGACTACCGTGTATCAGAGATCACTAATCATAAAGATGGGGTTAATGAGTTGTTTGCGATTTCCAACGTCGGTCTTGCCAAGGCGGTGAACGAGGGTAGATTTCGGGCGCTACCTGGGTAGGTATGCGGATCCTGATCCACGGATCTGGACGATGATCCGGGGGCACCATTGATCCGGCTCCGTGAACCAGATCATACCAAGATCCGAAAAGTCCGATCCAGATCCCGCAATGACGATTCTGATCCGTGATTCTTGATCTTGAACCTTGATTCATGAGCCAGAATCTTGATCCACGATCCTGATACGCGATTCGTGAGTCCAGATTACGCGTGATCCACATTTTTGATTCTGATCCTTGATCCGTGAGACAAATTCGTGATCCGTGATTCGTGGATCGCGGATCTGAGAAATTCTCGGCCTCGTTGAGAAATTTCGGTGATTGTTTATGACTCAGCTGAGGGAGTCGACGGATCAGGTCCCGCGGATCGGAGCACGTAGGCCTTAGAATTGGGCACGGCTAGGTAAAATGGGGAGTCTGGCTCTCTTGGCTCATTCGTCGCGTTTCGATCGGGGTCCGGCTAAACAGCCCGGCAGGTTAGGTCGTCGGTCAGACAAGCACACGTTCCGGGTTCTATCCTCACCGTTGACTATTCAAATTACTGATCTAAGACCCAGGAGATCAAGGATCAGATCAACTTGAGGGTACCGCTAAGGAATGGCGCCGTAACAGGATCGGGCCTCTATAACACGGTAAAACAGAGTGATTCTGTGCGTGAGACGATTTTCGGATCATGCATTCGTACCTTTGAATGATTCGGATAACCTACTTTGATCCACTGAGCTAGTGGATCATGGAGTATTCTGATCCTCAAATATGAGATCCACGTGCGATCTGATCCATGGATAGTGATTCGGATACGTGGATCACCCACTTGATCGTGATAAACGGTACTCGAGACAAATCTTAGGAATATAGTGGAAAGAATCAAGACCTGATCCATCCGTCTGATTTTTTTCTCAGGATCAGCCGTGGATCAGGATCCGCATACCTACCCTGATCGTGTCGCCTAGCTTCGACCACTTGCCTCGTACGGTTAGACGAATTGATTGTGTGTAGTTATCAAGAATTGAGAACAAGTTGAAGGGAGCAGATAGGGTCGTGAAAGAGTGCGGCGCGCGCCCGTGGAGAGAAGAGATACTCTCGATTGGTTGGCTTGAATTCGGATCTAGCGCTAGGAGTTTGGAATCGCTTTGTGGGTGCATGAATGTAGAACCTTTTTCTATTCCTAAGATAGGAATCATATCCTTCTGATTGTCGGACTGTGACATAATCGCGCTATACTGCTCACTCGCAAACTAAGGGACGCTTGATCGCTCGCATGCTCAAGCCAGCGAGTGAATGAGTATGTTCCAGCCCAGATAGCTCAGTTGGGAGAGCGCCAGACTGAAGATCTGGAGGTCCTCAGTTCGATCCTGGGTCTGGGCATTTTGGTTTACGGAATGGTGTAAGTCCTCTTTTCTTGGACGGCTCGTACCCCTCCTTACCAAGATCGGACCTCGGTCGGAACAGTCGTCAGCCCAAGCGATGGTCAATATTGGAGAGCAATGAGAGTGCCCACGGATCCATCAAGAAATACTGCGAAACCTCCAATGAGGTATGATTGTGTGAGAGGGACAGGAGAACCGAAGACAACTTTTGGAGGGAAGCACCGGGGCAATACGAAGGTTGGCGGCAACGACCTTGTCCTCCGTTAAAACGTTTGTGTCGCTATCGTCTAGTGGTTAGGACGTCACGTTGTGGCCGTGACAACCCCGGTTCAAATCCGGGTAGCGACTATATTCCGAGCGAGTAAACTTCGTATACTCGCTCGAAGTGGAGTGTTTGGGTCACCTTTCGATGAAAGGCTTTCATGGATGTCTGGAGACTCACTCTGTGGATGGCAGTCCTATCTACAAGGAATGTCAATGCGATGCTTTTTACATAATGGATACTGAAACCGTTTCAGCGGAACGGTTTCGCAAGGCGGTGATAGCGCTCCTACTGGATGTGGAAGGCCAATTGAAAAATTCTGTGGTGTGCTGCTGCAGTGATGAGCCCTCCGTTAGCAGTAAGACAGGGCTCGACGTCATCAAAACGTAAAACCTAGTTTCAAAATGTTCAGGGGATTCTCCAAAAATAAAAACCAACCCTGACGCTGCGTGTTTGATCTGAGAATCGGCGCGTTAGTAACGCAACGATTCTCAGATCGTTGACGTATGGCGGACAGAACAATCAGTTCCTGGGATACACGGGCTGCACGATGGCATAGCTTGGGACGGTGAACTACAGATTCTGTAGTTCTGTAGATTCTGCAGTGCAGGATAGTCTCCAACTTTCTCTTCTTCATACGATACCTATAAGACGAGAAACTGTCAGGGAGTACCTGATTATCAGGTCCTGATACGTACTCGCAGGCAGTTGCCGGCAGTGGCTCTGGACGCCTGTGACCGACCGTTACTGCACCCCACATCGCTGAGTGGATCCACCCGAGTCATTCTGATCATCAGAATCGGATGACACCCTAGGAGAGGAACGCTCGACAGCAGTGCCCTTTGTAGCAACAATTGAGTCGGCCATATGTTGATGCGACAGGATTCGCTTTTTCTTCGCTAGGTCCAACACTATTAGCGTAATATGGAAGATCGAAGCTGACTGCGACGGTTGAGGACGCGGCGTCAATATCACCCCCTAGCATGCTTAGCTCGATCCTTCCGCTGAAAGTAGACATTGGAAGCGCAAATACTCATATGGGTCTGACGGGGCTTGCTTGACGTACTGCACGGAGTCGCTATCGTCTAGTGGTTAGGACGTCACGTTGTGGCCGTGACAACCCCGGTTCAAATCCGGGTAGCGACTTTATGATCTAAGCTGTTCGCAGCCATGCTTCAGCCATTGGTCGATAGAGACCTACGAGGAGATGCCGCGCCGTTCTCGAAGAGCACCAACACAGAGCTTCACAACCGATAGAAACGGAAACCGCTCCCTCAATCCGGTGTGAGGGCGCAACCACAGAACAAAAACTACTCAAAAACTCTGCGTACGGCTGCTGGGGATAATTTTCTCTACCCAGCTTGACACCAGGTTGAGGGATATCATGCTTCCTTCTGATTTTTATCCCATACTTCGCAGTGCTTTCTCTGGCACATAGCGACCCCCAGCGTGAATAAGTTGACAGCGATCAGCCCTCCGCCAGCGACAAGATGCGACTTGATGTCATCGAGATCGAACGCCACTTTTAAAATCCTCTGCGCGACCTCTGAGGTAGAGAGAAGAACAACCGCTACATTCTGATCTTTATAACGAGCACGTCTGAGTCGTAATCGTGACGAATGAATGGAGTGAATACGGGGGAGAGAACCCGAGGCTGTCCAGATGATGATTCTCGTGACGCGCTACAGCACATTTATACACAGTTACACCCCTGCGTCGCCAGAGTCATCATCGCATCTTTGACCCGAACCCAATGTGGTTCTGCCTGCCCAGAAAGCTACTGAAATAGAGAATTTGTACGACGGCGTAGCTCGGGAATGTGAACTTCAGGATAGCCTTCAAGCTTCCCTTCGTCATACGATACCTGTGGGGCAAGCAAACCGTGGGAGAAGAAGAACCTGACATGTATTCAACACTAATGAGTCATCAGTAATGAGTCAAGTACGGCGAGTGTTGCGAGACCCTCGACACCGGTCCTAAACTTACGTGAAGCCGTACATATGCCTTAAAGCCACCCAGACGGCCCCGCACGTAGCCGCGAAGCCTGGTAGTCCACAGAGTGCGCAGAGCCACATGCTGAAGAGCATATGGTCGCCTGAGACACACGTGGCTATGCAGCCGCCCTCTGCGGAGACGCTTTTTTCCTCACGAGGGTTCCGAGAGCCGAATTCGAAGACGCACACGAGTCGGGACGCAAGAATCTGTCATACTGTTCTCAGCTTGATTCATATGCACCCTCATGGCCCGACGCAGTGGATCCGGCGCCCCTTCGGCTCCCTTCGGAAAGCCCCACTTGAAGTAGTTGCCTGACTAAACAAGATAAGGAAACACGATGTTCCATTGGTCTTACGACTGGCACCAACGCAGATAGCGTCAACCATTCCATATTGTATCAGCCATCCGATGGTAACGGCACTGGGAGCCCAGAACGTTTTGATGAACTCAGTGGAGAAAGTGTCCAGGTTAAGACGCCCGTTAGCCGCCAGGATAGACATTGCTGCACAAGCACTATGAAGATGGAGACCGATTGATGCGTTCTCGTACGGCGGAAAAGTCTGCGATCACAATTTGAATCGGGCGGGGATGGCCGCGCGTCGCACCTCCCGGATGCCGCACATCAGCCAACCGAATGGCATTATCATTCACAACCCAGAGGCTTCCCTCCAGTGAGTCCGATGGAACTGATGAGGGTCAGAGTCATCATAGACGCCTACGACTTCACGTGGCTGCACGCAGCACGCATGCACAAAGAGAGGCAGCGTCCACTACGCTCAGTCGTGCACTACAACTCAGTACAGCGTGGAGATATAGGAGAGGGCATAAAGAAGTGTAAATCCAGCTTGCCGCAGTGACTACGGCCTGATGTGGTGTGGAAGGGCACGGCCTGGAGTCACGGCCAACAATGGTCAGAGAAGTGGCATCATCAAGGCCTACTCTAAGAGGACTGAACAGAGGCCCGAAACAGAATTGCGCTCATCCACCTTGAAGATAGTCCGTCGACATGAACCCAAATACTGGGGTATAAGTCTGATAGGACCCCGCTGTTGAATTGAGCGATCTGAAACAACACCCCAACATCATTATACGAAGGAAAAAGATACTTAAAGCTATCTATGTGCCACTAAGGCACGAGAGAAGTGTTCTCGGGCCTAGTGCAAATACGTCGCATACGGCTGCTGAGGAGGATTGCACCTCCGACGTAATCGTCCCGACGTCCAATAAAAATCCTGTTCACTGTTCCTTCTTCTGGCTCTTATCCCATACTCCACAGTGCTTGCTCTGCAACATAGCAGTGCCCAGCATGAGCAGGTAGGCAGTCAGGACCACTCCTCCAGCAGCGATGTAGGACTTGAAGTCATCGAAATTGAACGCAACTTTTAGTATCCTTTGCGCGATCACTGAGAGGTGAAGAAAGAGGGCAATGATGGGCGTGGGTTAATGTGCGAGTACGAGTATTTCTTGTGAGTAAGACACTGAAAATCACCCCCCCGGAAAATCCAGAAGCGTGGAAATAATGATGGCAATGATTCAGGAGTACCCTCTCAAGGAGATGATTTTGCGATCAGAAGTTCCAATGGTGAACGACACGGCCCCTTCACAGCCGCACGAGACTGGCACGACGGTTCGATCAATTGTGGGCCCAAGTCGCTCCGCTCCGACCAGCCCAGTCGTTACTGAAGTAAAAAGTCTGCACGATGACGTAACTAGGGACGGTGAACTGCAGAATGCCCTTCAAATTGCCCTGCGTCATACGATACCTGAGGGACAAGAAATAGTGACAGCAGCCCGGCGCGAGAACACCGCCCATAGCAGGACCATCGGTGATAGTGTCACTTCGACGATCGTCAAGGGTCATCCAAAGCGGAGTTGTGGAACTCACTTGAAGCCGTACATACATCTCACCGCGACCCAGAGGGCTCCGAAGGCACCGGCAAACCTCGGCAGCCCACAGAGTGCGCAGAGCCACATGGTGAAGAGCATGTGATTACCTACATGTCAGTAGAGCGCCATGCCCAACTCGCGAAGGCATTTGACGCCGATGAAGGAGGCCTATCTTACTGTTCTCGAGCTGATTCATATGCACTCTCATGGCCCGGCATAAAGGCTCTGGGGCGCCCTCGGCTCCCTTCGGGAAGCCCCACTTAAAGTAAGTACCTCGGCGTACGAATTGAACCCCCACCCCCTTGCCAGTGTCTCATGGGTCTTACGACTGGCACCGATGCAAATGAAGTCTATCATTCCGTATTGTATCAGCCACGCGACGGTGACCGCAGTGGGAGCCCAGAATGCCTTGATGAACTCGGCAGAGAAAGTGTCCAAGTTCAGATGCCCGGTAGCCGCCAGGATAGACATTGCTGCACAAGCACTGGAAGGCTGAGGAAGTACCGCTCGATTCGCTCGTGGTTCAGGTGGAAAACACCGGCGCGTCGACGCTACGTTCTCAGCTACCAACTGGCTTCCCGTAGATTAACTTCGAGTCTGGAGTTAGGCTCCTTTGTCTACGCTAACACTACAGGAGATAACGACGTTACCACACGTTACCATAACGTAGACAATATAGACGATAACGTAGACGTATATATGGGCCACCAGAGGAGCTGTCTTTGTTCTTCTGTCACACCTTGGAAGAACAAGCGCCTGGAAAGAACGGGACGAGCAGCGCCATGAGGGTTCGCGTTGCTCCAGTCTGCTGAGGCTGAGAGACCATCAGTGACTTGCGGTCCGCCACTTGCGCGCCCCAAACTCAACGAATGAGATATATTCCCCTGAGATCTCGTGGATCAACCATGCTCATCAGTACTACACGCAACGATAGACAACTGCTCTTCCCCAGACAGTAGTGGCAAAAATAGGGGACGGATGGCGCGAATAACTCCCGTACGAAACTTCATCAGAGTCGCTATCGTCTAGTGGTTAGGACGTCACGTTGTGGCCGTGACAACCACGGTTCAAATCCGGGTAGCGACTTTTGCTGTGGCCTGCACAATTGGCGAACCTAAATCCTAGGATACACCAATCTGCCATGACTACGGCTTGGCTCACACCTAATCGTCCCAAACCTAAACTCAACGACCAGTGCGACAGAAACAGCAACCGTAATTCAAGAGAACACCAATCTCCGCGGGAGTTCTTTCACAGCTCGATTCTGAGAGAAAACACTCTGCTGAAATCTGCTCCGCCGCGAGAGGGCCCCCAAAATTCACCTCCCGATGAGCCGCCATGTACGCATCGAGGATATCCCCGGGGTTGGATATCCGATTCTGATCAATGTTAACCTCCTGAAAGACGTGTGACGGAGTGAGTCCGACTATCGAGGTCACCGAGACCAAACATCGATTACAGCACCGAGCAGCCACCAGCCGGTCTCGCTGCCACACTTACGACGTTCTGCATCATACTCTCCGAAAGGAGTATTGCCAGGCGCTGGAAGCCCCAGTCACATATCCCGTTGCACGATAGATCTACCTGACGGCCATACAGCATAACAGGAGGCTACAACGGTCATCAGTCGAGCTGAGATCTCGCGCACAAGCCTACTGACACACGAAGCGAGTGACCGTGGCAATTGAGAGTACGAAGGAGAAAAAAGATCCCGTGAAAAGACAGCGAGACAGAATACTCGGATGAAGATTTTGCACGGACCCCAAGGGCTGATATTTCTCCTCATTTGAAAAGAAGCTGAATCGTTCTATGCTGGACAAACCTTCAGTTTTTGTCTCGGTTGCATCACGGACTGCATGTACTCCAACAGATCCGCCAAACCCCTCGTGGAGAGTCGATTGTTCGCTAACTGTGGCAATAAAATGGGGTATTGGTGTGCAGAGGAAAGCCTGCGCCGAGAGACGGTACCCGAACTTCGTCCTCTGGCAAGACTGACGCTTCTAACAGCGCCTCTAGAATGGCGCTCAGCTCTGCGTCGGTGAGGTCAAGATTGTTGAGATCGAGTACTCGTATCTAAAAGCGAGAGCCCCATCATTTCTGATGTTGAAACAAGGGAGAGCGTCGCACTGAGAGATCCCCATCAAAGCTCTCCCCACCTTCCCTAACGGTGCGCGATGCCATTCTATTCAACGCCATCGTGCTTAATCGTCTGCGAGGTGAGGTTCCACACCATAATCTCCCCGTCTGGCGAAGACATGCCTCTGCCAGCCCGTCTCACTTGCTCCTCATCCTGCTGCTCACACAAACGTTCTATGGAGCTACATACTTCCCTCAGGGTATCCCCGATCGTGTCGAAGCCTTCAGGCTTCTCCAGGAAGAGCCGTCCCTCCTCAATTGAAGGCGATAGAACCCGAGAAGACCCACTCCACATTCAACCAAACCAACCTGTTCGCATCCCTATGAAAAATACAGCTGACCCTCAGACAGTCTTAATTCGTAAAGAGTAACTCTAGCAGCGCAGAGGCAGACCGTTTGCCGCAGACGAAGCCGCCTAGCAGGGAATTCGCGCGCTGCCTCAGATGCCTATTCTCCGAGACACGCGTCCCTCGGCATTACCGTGGAACAGTTACTTCCACCATTGAGTTCGGGTAAAGAATAGCAACTCATCAACCATTGCTCTACTAGAAACGTTAAAATGGATTGACCAAATGTCTACGGCTAGCTCCAGAGTGACGAGGACACATCGCCAGTCCCAGCGTCGTGACAAATTCAATTTCTCACTTTCCTACAGAATCGCTTCAACTTGCTAGAAGCCTCCGATTGACGCTCGCTCGGACAGCCTTCGTCAGCAAGAGAATCGTGACGGCTCATCGAGTAGACTTTGGAGGGATCCGAAGGTGGGACGATAGCTGAGCAGAAGCGACCAAATGCACGATAGACAGGGTTGATGCCGCTGAGCAGTAGTGAGCCCACCTCCGTCACTATGACCAGGAACATCAACCTTCGATCCGAACCAATCGTCCCAAGCGTCGTTGCCTTCCACATCAACATCGTCCTTCTTAGCTGAAAGGAAACCATTTCAAGGATCTTCTTCAGAAGGGCCGTCGATAACCCGGTTCAACAGAAGTGCTCTGAAAACCTGACCTCACCAATAGTACCTTCGCTATGCTTTCCAAAGTCGCTGTCCTCATCAACGGCAGCAAAACCCGACGCTACACTATCGTAAGAGACTAGATGGCCTTCAGCAGGGATAGGACTCGTTCAATGTCTGAGATAGAAAATCTCTTCCAGATGCCCTGAGCGGTTTTGTCGGCATAGACCTGACTCGGTAAACTGCGGCGTTTACGGTTGACTCATCCAGAAAACAATTCAATCGCTCCCGAGGTTGTCTACTAGTAACTAGCCGCGATGAGAACGTCGAATTACGCGGAACTCGCGCTGAGAGCATTTGGTAATATCCCTCACCTCGGGTGCTGAAGGCTGTTTCCGTCCAGAACGGTCCGCCGGAGTAGACCCCTGAGACACATTCCGTGTGAACTGATCGAATCGATATCGAGTCCTCTGCGATAGTAACTACCTCTCCCAACATTTCCCGTAGTAGCGAAGACCACGAGGCGCTACTCGACGTGGGACCTGTGAACAGCACATGAGCCGCGCAATGGCCCTTAGTGGACTCACTTGGTGACGATTCGCGAGGTGAATGAATAAAAGGCGCCGCACGGGGTGCCTGTGGGGTTTGCGGATCTGAGATTCAACACGCTATGAACTTGCCACTAATAGCTTCACTATTGGACGCAGGCCAGACTGCCGTCCAGCTCAATGTGATCTGAACATCATTCCCTTTGATACTACATCTTCCAGCAGTCGTAGTCTGCTCGCTCGGCCCGGCCGGTCCTGCTGAGCTGGGCAGTTCGTCGTCTTGGGCCTGTCTAGCGAGGCACTCATCGATGCACGGTTCCAATTCGGCATTGTTATTGAGCAGAACCTGATCAGCCCGAGACGTGTCGTGGTTCCTTTCTATCGACACTGTCGCTACCTCGTCTATCATCTCGACTTTCATCTCAGGGAACATCTCCTGCAAAGTCTTGAAGGCTTCAGCTAGTGGCGAAGCTACCACTTGTACGTACTCAGCGCCGGGAGAGGGCCTAGTTCAACAGATAACAAGATCAACGCCTTCATGCACGGAGCAAAACGATAGTGTGAGCGCGTGATTCTATTCCCTGTTCAATAAACGTATTCCGAATCTCATGATAGATTCTGGAGTCTATTTATTATCCCGTACAGTGCAGTTCCAGTGTCGATTATCGATTTCAAAACTACACCATTTCCAGACCTACTTAGTAAAACCCCAGACCAAATTAGTAAAATCCCAAAGCAATTTAATAAAACCCAGGCCAAATTAGTAAAATCCCAAAGCAATTTAATAAAACCCAGACCAAATTAGTAAAACCCCAAAGCAATTTAGTCGGCACGCCGCGTGCCGCACGCGAGACGCATCCGGATCGTCTATCCTCCCGGCCCGGGGACTCCGGCCCACGAGTGGCGGGAGAGGTGGTGGAGCGAAGGCAGAGTACCTTCTGCCGTACTGGGGGAAGTTGCTTCAAAAAGAGGTTGAAGAGGTTACTATGCAACTTTGTATACAATTTGCAACTTTGCTTCAATCACGCCCAAACATTGTACCCTTGTTGCTCAGCTATGTAAGGCATGCCAGTCGGAGCCCCAATCCGAATGTTTATCGAATAAACTTCAACCTGCGATCTGTAGGATACCGAGGGCTTACTTCATGTAGGCTGACGTTGTGAGTTTTCCGTACTTGTTAGTGATTTTGTTGGGCTTTACTAAATTGGTCTTTCATAAAATCAAATTGCTTTGGGGTTTTACTAATTTGCTCTGGGCTTTATTAAATTGCCTTGGGGATTTACTAATTTGGTCTGGGCTTTATTAAATTGCTGTGGGGTTTTACTAAGTAGGTCTGGAAATGGTGTAGTTGAGTGAACTCTCCCATGTTGTGATATTTCCCATGCTCCCGGAGGCGTGAGCCTGCCGAACCTCTTACTCAGTCAGAGGGGCACTAGAAGTCGGTGGCGGAGCCTCAGCGGCTTTCTTCGACCTTCTGAACTTTCGACTGAGCATCATGGATTTAATCCGATAAAAACTGAGGGATTGGGCGCCACGTTACTCCGTTGGTATATGCTCTAATCGTGTGCTACCCAGAAGCTCAGCTCTCATCGAGGCTGTGGAGAGAAATCGCCCCACAAGGAATAGAACCAGAAGCCTCCCGTGTAATAATCGAGCATAATATCGATTGGAGCATTCCAGACGTTGAAAAAGCTAGGTCAACTGGCTACTCCAAGTGAATGACACATCGCGTTGGTGACACAACCTTTTGTGACGCGGACTCGCGATGAGAGAGCAAGTTCACGTCTGCTCAAACTTTTGGTGGTTCACAGCACGGCATTATTAATACGCCCTCACAGGTCTCTACGCGTCAACGTCGCGTGAGGGTGGCCGGGGTTTTCCCGGTACGAAGTAGAGATCGAACCTGCCATACCCATACGTCCCCCTTGCTGGTGACTCGGTATTGGTTGGGCCCTCCCTTTCTACACAAATTTTCACCATCTAATCATCTGGGTTTCCGCAATCGCAGTTGTTGGTCCTGGGACTACTTAATCCTCTTTTCACCTTCTTTCTCCCTCATGCCTAATAGGCTGCCCAGTGTGGCATGCCTCCCTCCTCGCCTTCCCTGGCTGCACGACGTAGTTGTGACGAAGTTCCTCTCAAGAGCCTCCGAGCTGATGATGAGAGATTCATTAACCTCTGTTGTTTCAAGGCTCTATGGTTGGGTCTAACCATATCGGGATCCGCTTGCGCGGGTCGTGTGATGGGCGATAAGCTTCGAGCTTGTAATGCCCAGGCAATAAAGTTTGAATTGAATTGAATTGAATTATTAATACGCTTTTGGTCATCTCGTCGTGGATGAGAACCTCAGCGGCAGATTTGAGTCGGCAGTAACCACCTGGGCGGAATGGGATCCGCCGGCGGTAATAGTATTCTTTGCGTGCAAGCTCTTGCTGATGTTGCCTTGTGAGACATGAATCTGAACTTGAAGCGTTG
Organism: Perkinsus olseni; assembly: GCA_013115135.1. Lineage (NCBI taxonomy): Eukaryota > Perkinsozoa > Perkinsida > Perkinsidae > Perkinsus > Perkinsus olseni. The sequence goes on along the minus strand of JABANP010000259.1, from coordinate 19,834 downwards.
AGAGGTATGCTAGGTAACCGCTGATAGCCTGTCATTATCACTCATACTGAGGCCGACTCGATTCGGTTGAGATTTTCCTGTATACATCGAGCTGTACATGGTACCATTAGCCTCTTCTTTCTGCTCAAGGAGCGCCGGCTTGCGTGTCAGCAAACGATGGTATCGCCAGCCTACTTGCTGTCGCACTTCGTCTCTGCCGCTGCTTCTTTGTGAGGATGCTCGACGCCTTCCTCTCGATCGCAGCTGTTTAATTCTTCCTTCCTCAATATGAGTTCTAATGATAATGCAGCCGACGATGGAGCGCAGCGTGTTTGGCGAACGAATGCTGGGAATTATTATCATGTACTGGACCTGGTCATCACCGATCCTGAGGTTATACCGGGGCGGACGCAGTACTAGGCTCGTCAGGCTTGGAAGGGAGCGAATCTACTTTCACTGCGGACCGTCGTTGATTCGTGAAGCCAACTTGAGTGGATGCTCCGTGCTGATTCGCTCGGCGTCCTTGGAGTGATTCTGAGCGATCACCTCTATGATGGCCCATTGCTTTTCTGAATCATGGCAGGTCACTCTGAGAGCCCGGAAGGTCATCCGAGCGACGTTCCTCATCTTCATCACCTTGTGCGCTAGAGCCCTTCTCCTTTTGGCTGATGGTAAGTCCTGATGCTTCTTGCTCCTTCAGTTGCATGTAACTATAGACTTCGACCCTTGTTGGGTATTGCCCGTTCTGGTCAGGCCAGCCGCTGATGCAGACTCTAGTGGGCATAGCTTTTGTAGCAGTGATTCCGGCGTTCGGATACTGGGGCGCTAAGAAAGCGTAACGACGGCGAATTTCTAGACGGGAAAGGTATCTCTTTATCGCAGGTCGCCAACTTTAATGAGCTTGTTCTGTTTGCTGATGCTAATTCATGCATCACACGCCACGGCCCTCTTGATATACGTGTTGGTCGCTACCTTCACAGACGGATGCATGTAAGTACTCGGACTCGTTTGGCTCCGACTCCCGTTGGGGAACCCATCACTAGCACCGTACTGGAGTCGATTCCGAAATCGCGTTGGTCGTCGGTCGAAGTGCGCTTAGTTGAAAAATGCTCAGCATCTTTGTGTGAGGAGTGCAAGGTTGATGATACGGCCCAAGAGAGCTCGTGTCCCTTCAGAGAGCAGGAGGATCCGAGGCATCCCGGAGTGTTGATTTGCCAGAAGATCGACTGGAACTGGATGTTCACTATTGCGGTTATCCTTTTGGCCGTGTGGGCTGCCCTTGCCTTCTACGCTTCTTACCAGGGATACAAGCTCTTTGTCAAATTAGCGAGCGGCGACCAGGTGATACTAACACGCCTTTTTTTCTGCTTGTTGCTGATGTTGAAACTTTACAGGTTGCGACGACGCAGGAAGCGACGTCGTCAGCTTACGAGATGGAGCCAGGCAGCGGAGATGTTACGTTCGGCAAGGTAGCTTGGCTTGTCTTATTTGCTTCCAATGGCTTGGTTTGATTGAAGCTTGTTTCAGCCGGTAGCGGAGAGTGCAACGCCTAAGTCTAGTGACGACATTGAGATGGGGAAGCCGCAGCAACGCCATGGTTCATCAGCCTCTGTGGACAGTGGTGTCCTTTGAGGTCCCACCTCGGTAATAACGTGTTGCTATGCGTATCTTGTAGGCTACTTAGGTGCTGGAAGGCAAACCGCTGAACTTGCTATTCAATTCTTCTCTATGCGCGTTATGGATCAATTCACAAGTTGAGTCTCGTCAGTGCATGGAAATTGCATTTTGTCATTTCGGACACGCGCAAGGCATTACGATTTTTCTTTTCTTTTGTTGAGGATTTCGCGAAGTGAATTTGTAGTGAATTTGTAGTCGGTTTTGGGGTGCAGCATATCCGCCTGGTGCCCTGTTCAGGTTGGCCTTTCATCCATCTATGTGTATATCCGGGCTTCTCGAGTCGCTCACCCAGAGAAGCTTACAATGGGAGACTGTACATTCCTGAGTGAAGACTAGCTCCTGTGCTGATACTATTTCATTGTGTTTTCATTGTGTTGAGCAGTAAGTTGTTAAGGAGAGCTAAATGATCTTCCTTGCTGCTCGGGTGCGTCACCGAGATCGGCGGGTTGAGGTCACTGTGGCGAGTCAATCTGCACCTTTCCTGCTCAAGTACGAGCTCTAGTCAACCAATTTTGAAGGGTGCCCGGACTCGGGCTTTGATTCCAGAAAGGATGTGCAACTTGGTTCGAACACTCTATCAATGCTGACGAAGAAATGCAGTCGACTCAAGTGCCTTGAGTGTTGGTTCGCTGGCCTTGGGCATTTCTTTGCTCGCTCGTTGCGAGGGTAGAGCCTCGCGTGGATCTAGAGTGAATATTTTCATCGGGGCGTCGACTTCTTGACTCGAGAGGATTCCTCTCGAGTCAAGAAGTCGACGCCTTGATTCCTCTCAGAGGAATCAAGATACCTCAGTGAGAGCTCGCAGGAAAGCATTTTCGAAGTCCCTGTCGATTGATTCGTCGTTTCAGTGAGGCGTGCACTGTGGAAGGGGTGCAAAAGCTCGCTGAGCAAAACAGAACCCGAGCAACGCCATATTCCCTTCTTCGCTAAACGACGCGAACATTGACCTTCCCCTGCGGAGATGCTCCTTGGTTAAGAGTCCTCCAAAAGAGGGTGGTTGGGTTTCGATGAGCTGACACAGAGTTCGTGTCACTAATCTGACAGTCTGGGAGGTGACACTCCTGTCTGATGAGCCTCGTAAGGTAAGAGCAAGTGCTATCTTCGCTCAAATGCGATTTTTCGGAGAATCTTCCCTCACGTGAGAGGATACGGATCATTCTTTGCTCGCCCGCATCTGACACGGTTAGCTTCACCGTGCGCACTGTCTCTCAGTAAGCATATCATGGTAATTGCAGAATTGAAGATACAACTCCTCTACCTGGTCTGTAGGTTCTCGTTTACGCTAAACATGCTTGCTCGTTTGTCCTTCGTGGGTTGCCTGGTTATCTCGGGTACTGGCTCACCAAAGCTCAGGAAGCTCCAGGTCTCCACAACAACTTCTCCGACTTTCGGTCCAGGCGACCGCCAACGCTGCGATCGATTTTGTCAAGGTGATCTTGCATCGAGCTCGATTGTGGTCATACTTTTCTCTTGCAGTTCAGAACGGCTCTCCAAGCTACTGCAAGTATTGGTTAACTCCTCCGGTCTGCCATAAGGGGAATCAGCCGTGCTCGCCTGACGTTTGCAGTGGTAGGGATTTTGGTTATGGTTAACTGCGTCGTGTCTCATAGGCATGGAGCGGCCAGGTCCCTTCTCTTCAGTTCCACCGGGAGCCACTCTTCCTCCGTTGTCCACACCATCTCCCGAAGTCTCTGATAAGTGTACTCAGTACTGTCAAGGTCTGAATGGTCCAGCGAGCTATTGTAAATGGTCACAGGCACCGCCAGTCTGTCAATTTGGTAACCAACCTTGTGGTGATATAGCGGTGTGTGATCCCGTATCGTCATCGTCTACAACAGTTCTTTCAACCTCCGCGTCAACAACGTCGACCGTCTCATCTACAACAGGCGTAAGTCCTACAACTACCACGCCCACGGCTCCCACTACCACGCCCACGGTTCCCACTACTACTCCAACGGCTCCTACTACCACGCCTGCGACTCCCACGACCACGCCTACAGCTCCTACTACCACGCCCACGGCTCCTACTACCACGCCTACGGCTCCCACTACAACGCCCACGGCTCCGACCACGACGCCCTCGGCGCCCACTACAACGCCCACGGTTCCCACTACTACGCCAACGGCTCCTAGTACGACGCCCGCGACTCCCACGACCACGCCAACAGCTCCCACTACCACGCCTACGGCTCCTACTACCACGCCTACGGCTCCCACTACAACGCCTACGGCTCCCACTACAACGCTCGCAGCTCCCGCTACCACGTCTGCGGCTCCCACTACTACGCCTACGGCTCCTACTACCACGCCTACGGCTCCTACCACCACGCCTGGGGCTCCGAGCGCGACGCCCTCGGTTCCTACTACAACGCTCGCAGCTCCCACTACCACGCCTGTGGCTCCTACTACAACGCCCGCGGCTCCAAGTACCACGCCTGTGGCTCCCACCGCAACGCCCATTGCTCCCACTACTACGCCCACGGCTCCCACTACCACGCCTGCGGCTCCTACTACCACACCTGCGGGTCCCACTACCACGCCTGCGGCTGTCTCTACCACACCCGCAGCTCTCACTACAACCCCAGTGGCTCCCACACCAACGGTGGCCTCCACATCAACTCTCGCTGCAACTACCAATGCGGGTCAGACCAGGCCTACGACTCCAGCCAGACCCACGACTCCGACCAGACCCACGACTCCGACCAGGCCTACGACTCCGACCAGGCCCACGACTCCGACCAGGCCTACGACTCCGACCAGGCCTACGACTCCGACCAGGCCTGTGACTCCGGGCCCACCCTGATGCCCAGTGCAACCATTACTGTATCCTAGTTGAAGGGTACGTCCTATCGTAACTGCTGGTTGACACCGCCTGTTCGTCGATGAGGGAATCAATTGTATGATTGCCAGACTACGAGCCTTCGTTGAATTCATTACTGTGGAACTCGTTCTTGTTATCATTCTTCGTATATCTCAAGGTGGGTACCTCACCTCTCATTCATCATCGTTCCTATTCTCATAGAGCCATGCTTGTAACCATGGGATTGTTAAGCGACCCACATTCACACGCACTCTGAGGGACGATGTGTTGAGTGTAGTATTTAGGGGAAGGCATATAGACTTGCACGCGTAGGTAGTAGATTTTTTTCTTCGCTCCGTACACTGGAATGAAGCCTCTAGGCTTTAAGGAGTGTCTTTCGATATTCTGCTAGGTGAGTTGAAAGTTTTCATTGAAAGCGCATGGGATTTGTGCTTAGTCGCACAGCTGGGCCAATTAATGAAACGAAGAGGTGTCACAACCCGAAATTACTGCCTCTCCCTCGGCAGGATCCACTCTCTCCCGTGAGGTTGTGTACAATGAAGAAACAGTAGCTCTGCCACGGCATATATCGACAGGAATTTAAAGCCCTGGATAGTCTCGTCTGCTAATCCGAGCAGCCACTCCTTGGTTCTTCTCTGTAGATCTCTTCGTCTCAAAATTCATCGCGAGTTTTCGTCGAGGGTTACTGTGGCCCCCCTCCAACTTCTACCTGCTGTCATTTGCACTGAAGTACCATCAGCAAGCACCTCAAGCGGTCACAGATGAGACCCAGCTTGTCTCGGCCATGTTAGCATGAGGTGTATCAGTTAGCACTCTCTTTCTAGTTTTCCCTTGTTTATTTTGCCGACGTGTAAGCAAACCCTCTCAGAGTTTAGTATTCACTCATCAGACGCGTTCATATCATATACAGTTCATCATCAGTTTCAAAAGAAGTAGGTGCATGGACGGCTGAGACTTGTCCATTCTGTCGAAGCTGGGAGCTCGAAGTTACGGGGTCCGCAAGAAGAACGCTCGACGAGTCGAAGGAGATCTTTTCACACGGTGCTGGGGCTCTTCTCAAACCCTTTTAGACATGCCGACTTGATCTCGTGAGAATTTGGTGGTCGCTGCGCGCAGCGATACCCTCACCCAAAAACATGCTAAAATTCGGTTGATTTTTCTGCTCGAGACTGCGAAGGTTTTGCTAGTCGCATTCCAGACTCCGGGGAGATGGTACGTATCCTGACTCAGCTAGGGCCCTGTCGCGCAAGAAGCCTTTCTTTGGCCAATCAGTTCGAAGAGGGGCCAGAAATCGGGCTTCAACTTCAAAAGATTCGCACTTCGTCCCGGATACTCCGTCAATGCTCTAGTAAAGGTACACTCCCACTTACGGTGACATATCGTACATGTGGATATACTTTAGTTTCGGATCGCTGTCTTCGGGCACGTCTTTTCCCCTCCGATACGACGCGAGATATCTGCCTTCATCAAAATGAATAATTTTCATCGGTAGGTCAAGATTCACAACTCAAGCGGGAGGAAGGTCTTTTGCTGTGTCCTATCAATGATTGCCTCTCACTGCTCGTGGGTAGCGCTGCTGAGCTGTTGCCATTCAGCGAAGGACCTTCGCCGAAGGTACAGTGGTACCCTCGTAGAGTCCTAAGATGTAAGAATAGCGAGAGCACCAGGAGCACCTCCGAAGTTTCTATCGAATGGACTCCACGAAACTCGCAGGCTATCGGCCAAGTTTCGACCTAGGTGGCAGAGAGGTGTGTACACACGTCCGTAACTGAGTGTGCGAACAGAAATATAGGTGCGCGCTGGCCGGCCGGAGAGGTGCAAGAAATGCGGCATCTTTGCCCAAGTGCGAGTGGAAATCTTTACTCACGTGAGAGGATATGGCTTAACCTTCGCTCGCCCGCATCTGACACGGTTAGATTCACCGTGTTCAATCTTCCTTACGAACATTAACATGTTATTTGTAAGATTCAAGTTGCAAGCATTTCCCTTGAAGTTCTAGAATTCCTGTCTCTCCTGTCAATGTTTACTCATTCGATTTGTGGCCTTCTGGGTGTCTTGACTGCCTTAGCTAGTGGTTCAGCAAAGCTGAGGAAGCTCCAAGTATCCACAACCACACCTCCGACTTTCGGCCCAGGCGATCGCGAGCGCTGTGACCTTTTCTGTCAAGGTAAGGTTGTGTCTGACTCGTCCGTCGTACTCCTCATGCTTCTCTGTTGCAGTTCAGAACGGCTCACCAAGCTACTGCAAGTATTGGCTATCACCTCCGGTCTGCCAGATAGGAGATCAACCGTGCTCGCCTGATGTTTGCGACGGTAGGCATTTTGGTTATGCTCCATCTCACCATGTCATATGTATGGAGCTGCCAAGCCTTTTTCCCCTCAGTTCCACCGGGAGCCACGGTCCCGCCCTTGTCTACACCTTCACCCGAAGTCTCTGATAAGTGTGATCGGTACTGTCAAGGTCTCAATGGTTTGGCAAGCTATTGTAAGTGGTGGCAGTCGCCGGCTGTTTGTCAATTTGGTAACCAACCTTGTGGAGATATAGCGGTGTGTGATCCCGTATCGTCATCGTCTACAACAGTCCCTTCAACCTCCGCGTCAACAACGTCGACCGTCTCTTCTACAACAGGCGTAAGTCCTACAACTACAACCCCTGCGGCTCTCACTACTACGCCCACGGCTCCCACTACCACGCCCACGGCTCCCACTACTACGCCCACGGTTCCCACTACTACGCCAACGGCTCCTCCTACCACGCCTGCGACTCCCACGACCACGCCTACAGCTCCTACTACCACGCCTACGGCTCCTACTACCACGCCTGCGGCTCCGACCACGACGCCCTCGGCTCCCACTACCACGCCTGCGGCTCCCACTACCACGCCTGCGGCTCCTACTACCACGCCTGCGGCTCCTACTACCACGCCTGCGGCTCCCACTACCACGCCTACGGCTCCTACTACCACGCCTACGGCTCCTACTACCACGCCTGCGGCTCCGACCACGACGCCTACGGCTCCCACTACAACGCCTACGGCTCCAACCACGACGCCCTTGGCTCCCACTACCACGCCCTTGGCTCCTACTACCACTCCTGCGGCTCCTACTACCACCCCTGCGGCTCCTACTACCACCCCTGCGGCTCCTACTACCACCCCTGCGGCTCCTACTACCACGCCTGCGACTCCCACGACCACGCCTGCAGCTCCTACTACCACGCCTACGGCTCCTACTACCACGCCTACGGCTCCTACTACCACGCCTACGGCTCCTACTACCACGCCTGCGGCTCCGACCACGACGCCTACGGCTCCCACTACAACGCCTACGGCTCCAACCACGACGCCCTTGGCTCCCACTACCACGCCCTTGGCTCCTACTACCACCCCTGCGGCTCCTACTACCACCCCTGCGGCTCCTACTACCACCCCTGCGGCTCCTACTACCACCCCTGCGGCTCCTACTACCACGCCTGCGGCTCCCACTACCACGCCCACGGCTCCCACTACTACGCCAACGGCTCCTACTACCACGCCTGCGACTCCCACGACCACGCCTGCGGCTCCCACGACCACGCCTACTGCTCCTACTACCACGCCTGCGGCCCCCACTACCACGCCTGCGGCCCCCACTACCACGCCTTTGGCTCCTACTACGACGCCCTCGGCTCCTACTACGACGCCTACGGCTCCCACTACCACGCCTGCGGCCCCCACTACTACGCCTACAGCTCCTACCACCACGCCTACGGCTCCCACGACCACGCCTGCGGCTCCTACTACCACGCCTGCGGCTCCTACTACCACGCCTGCGGCTCCTACTACCACGCCTGCGGCGCCTACTACGACGCCTGCGGCCCCCACTACCACGCCTGTGGCCCCCACTACCACGACGCCTGCGGCTCCAACTACCACGCCTGCGGCCCCCACTACCACGCCTACAGCTCCTACCACCACGCCTACGGCTCCTACTACCACGCCTGCGGCTCCTACTACCACGCCTGCGGCTCCTACTACCACGCCTACAGCTCCTACTACCACGCCTGTAGCTCCGAGCACGACGCCTACGGCTCCGACCACGACACCCTCGGCTCCCACTACAACGCCTACGGGTCCGACCACGACGCCCACAGTTCCCACTACTACGCCAACGGCTCCTACGACGCCTGTGGCTCCTACTACCACGCCTTCGGGTCCCTTATTCGGGAGCGATGGAGATACTACTACCGAAGCTGTGGATTGCGACTCGTACTGCTTTTCACTCAACGGTGCAGGAAGCTACTGCAAGTCTTGGTTGAGCCCTCCCGTGTGCCAAATTGGCAATCAACCCTGCACTGCATCCGATTGTTTGAGGTCGGTGGCGTCGACTTCAAACCCCATAACAACAACTGATGGTCTGCTATTTGGGGGAGACAGTGATACCACGACTACCAATGCCGGCGGCGATACACTAACAACAACTAGAGCCTCGGGTACGGCGACTGCTGTCACTTCGACAACCGTTCCTGCCTCGACAACGGTCGGCTCGACGATTAGCTCGACTGCCTCGTCGACTACAACTGTCTCTACCAGTTGGTCCCCAATGACAGGTCCTGATGCCGAGTGCGACCGTAACTGTATTCTAGTCAATGACGATACATCCTCCTATTGCAAATACTGGTTGACGCCGCCTGTTTGCCAGGGAGGCAACCAATTGTGTGATTGTGACGCTGCTAGAAGTCGTTGATTTCACTAGGGTATAACCCAGTTCCCAATCTCATTCTTCGTATATCTCTAGGTGGGTACCTCACCGTCCATTCATCATAGTTTGAATTCTCTAGGAGCTATGCTCCCGACCACGGGCTCGTAAATCGACCCACATTCACATGCACTCTCAGGAATGCTAAGTGTTGAGTGTAGTACCTAGGGGAAGGAATCTGAAGTCACATTCGCGGGGTGGGTTTCCTGCTTGGTAGCCTCTTTCGTTTCCTACACCAGATTGGTCTTGAAGCACTGCAAGAGTCTTACAACTGATTGAGCGCTATGCCCCGTATAATCGATACTCAATTGCTCTTCACATCCGAGAGCCGTTCTCTTCTGTACGGAGTGTGGTTAGACACCTTTCATCTGACGCTTAGACTCTAAGCCTATGGCGGCGTAGAACTTTGAGCTAAAATAGATTAGTTCAGGCCGTCACGCGCTGCTTACTGGTGGTGTAAATAAGTAACAACTGGCAAAATCTAGCTAGGCCGATACCGGCCTTGACGTAATCTTGGGCTCGGAGTTGACGAGCGGGCGGCTCGTCATGAGGTGGTAAAACAGACCGGAAGCATGTCATTTCCTCCCGGCTAGATCCACTCTCTACTGCGGAGCAGTGTCGAATACAGAAACACTAGTTCCGTCGCGGCGCAGCACACGAGTTTCCCCTTCCACTGGAAGGCTTCCAGATCCGAGAATTCAAGGTTCTACATAGTTCCTTTCCCGCACCCGAGCAGCCACTCCTTGGCATCCCTCAGTAACTCGCCGTAAACCGCTAAAGAGTACCTCTAGCTGGGGTTCCAGGAATAGTGAGAATCCTGTCCCCAACAGATAGTCCAGCTTTCGACAGTCAGCGTCATCGGACCGCTGGGAATGTTGTTTCGTCTTCCAAATGCTCCACGAACAGAATTTTGAGAAAAAGTGCCCCTAGACATCGTTCAGGGAAACCAGGAGAAAATTTGAGACAGAGAGCTAGCTGATTTACCTCACGCAAAACGGTTGAAATCCAGTGGGTCTCGTCTGTTTCTTCCGGTGGTCGATGATGATACTTGAGTGCAGATAACATTAGGTGTAAGTCGATGGGCGGCTACAGTAAACCTCGCCAAGGACTGACGATGAATAGGACGAAGAGACCTTATACAGTAATTGTAACAGTTGTTGTCAAAATTGCTTCGGATTCGAGGGAATCCTGATGAGTACCTGTGAAGGTTACTATTGAGAGTGTTGGCCTCGGTATGAGGGAGGTCAAGTTCTAGGATATGGACTTTCCGAGTCTCGTAGGTGAAGCTCGTGGTCGTCACAATGCGGGAAGAGCTCGTGTCCGTGTTAGTACACAGCCACCCCAGTTGTGGAAGTGGATCCTCCCGGGAGGAAAGAAAGTATCTCAAGTTTGCCCTACCCTCTGCCTGAGCGCTACTTTCTGTGCTCAAAAAAACCCATCCCTCTTGAAGGGAGATACATCGGTGCTAGTATGGCTGAGCCGGCTCTCGGCGTTGGACTTGAAACTCACACACATAATTGCTCAGGTTCGGGTTCGGGACCCCGAACGCTATGGAAAGAGGCGGATCGATCTCCGGTTTTACATTTAGTCCGTCAAAAATGCCATCATCTTCTTCGAGCTCTGCTCAATGGATCCAAAAATGGGCGTCACACTTCCAACTATTGTCAAGGAAATAGCCAAGATCGTTAACCGTTGATAAAGCTTGTGCAGAGCCTAATAAAGGAAGTAGCTCTTAAGGAATTCCTGAAGCTTAATAGTGTGATGTTTATAGTATTCATGGTCCAACATCGCTTCCTCCAGGAGCAGGTACATGGGCGATTGAGACTTTTCGATTCTCGCGAAATGGCGAACTCGACGCTACCTAGTTCGCAGAAAATGCTCGATGGGTCGAAGAAGATACGCCCGCACGGTCCTTTGACTAAGATTGTACGCTATGAGGCACGCCGACTTGATGATAATGAATCCATGATAGTTTACTTGTCGTAACGATACTCTGGCCCAAGAAGATGTTACAATTCCGTTGATTTTCTGGCCGAGATTGGGAAGGTTCGCTGGTCGAACCCATGACTCGAGAAATGGTGTATCCTAACTCGGCTGCAGCCTCCCGCGAGTTGTGATCATCTCAGTCAATGGGCCGGCATCACCTCGATCGTAGATGAGTCCACATATTGGAGCTGGTATTTCGGCGGGCTTGCTGGTAAAGGTAGTCGAGTTATGAAAATTGGTAACACCAACTGACGAGCATCTTGACTATACTGCGGGATGTATTCTGCCCTCGGTGGCTCATCACGCTTTGTTGAGGCAGGATCACAGCCGCTCAGATCTCCGCAGCAGATGTGTAGAACTGGCTTGACAAGCAGGTCCCTTTGAGCTGACTCAGCTCAGATGAATCGCGATATATCGTGTACAGCACGATTTTTTAAGCGAGCATCAATCGGATCTCCGCAGCCGGAAGATTGATGAGCATCGCTCGCCCAACTTGTTGACACGGTAAGATACTCGGAAGAGTATCCAAGCCGCAGCGAGGAAAGTCTATAGCAGCTGCTTCAGTACCCTCCAAGAAGTATTCAAGCCCGCTCCGCTCGATTTCTGCTTATAGGCTCTTTATATCCTTCGTGCGTCATGTTGTATTCTGCGGTGATCCTCATTTATATCTCCTGGTTCTCGCGTGGCTCTGGCGAGCTGAGAAGGGCTCAGGTGGCCACCTCTACTACCGCGCCAACATCAAGTGCCACTCCTGAGAATCAGCAAGTTTGCGATTATTACTGTCAATGTAAGTAACGATACATCATTGAAGTCGTCAGGTTTCGGTGAATGAATGGCCTTCTAGTCGCGCGTGACTGTTCTTCGTTTGTTAGATCTCAACGGGCCTTCCAGCTACTGTAAATACTGGCAGTTTCCTCGTGTGTGCCAAGGTGGAGACCAACCGTGCTCTGTCGATGACTGTGATGGTGAGACACACTAGCCTATGCATCGTTGCTCCCTTCCGCCAATCCAATCATGATTTGTGGGCTGTCGACCAGGTCGGTTCGGCACGCAATGTCGCCTTTTCTCAGTTCCCGACGGTGCGACGATCCCGCCTCTCCCAACGCCTTCTGCGGCAGACGCTGAGGTCTGTGATCGTTACTGTATGCTCCTCAACGGCCCCTCTAGCTACTGTAAATGGTGGCAGTCTCCCCCAGTGTGTCTCTACGGTGATCAAGTTTGTGGTGATGTCAACACTTGTGAGGCCCCCATCGTTGGGTCCACGACGTTTGATTTGGACGGTGATCAGCATGGTGGTGCTTCTGCTGCTTGCGACTCGTATTGCCAAGAGTTGAATGGTGAAGAAAGCTACTGCAAGCACTGGCAGAATCCGGCAGTATGTCATTCTGGCGATCAGCCCTGTGGTCCTGCCGTATGCGATCCGATCAGTACCACTGCGACCACACCTATCACAACCAGTATAGGCTCTACGGCCTTCACCTCGACGAGCTCCACAGATAGTGCCGCCACAACAGCTGCTCAATCGAGTACTCCTGCAACGGTTATTGTGTCTACCTCTAGTGCCTCTGTCTCCGCCGATCCTTCAACTAGCTCGACGACTGGTTCGCCCGTCTTCGGTGGGGACTCTGACGCAACTACTTCCGAGTCGACCGAGTGCGATTCTTATTGCAAGTCCCTCAACGGCGACGATAGTTACTGCAAATCTTGGTTGAGCCCTGCAGTGTGCCAGGGAGGTGACCAGCCTTGTGGCTCATCTCAGTGCGCTTTCACCTCCACCGAACCTGCTTTCGGAGGCGATGCTGACGCTACCACCGCTCCCCCGTCTGAGGACACTGCGGCGTGCGATCATTACTGTCGGCTTCTCAATGGTGAGTTGAGCTTCTGCAAGTATTGGCAAATTCCCGCTGTTTGTCAAATTGGTGATCAGCCGTGTGGCGATGTGGACATATGCCGAGCACCTGTTGTTGGCACCAGCACTATCGACTTGTATGGCGACCAGCACGCCGACCCTTCTCCTGCTTGTGATGCGTACTGCCAAGGTCTCAACGGTGTCGACAGTTACTGCAAGTACTGGCAGAATCCTGCGGTCTGTCTTAGCGGTGACCAACCATGTGGTCCTTCAGTCTGTGACCCTTCGACCACAACTTCGGGTGTGACATCAGAATCCGTTTCATCTACGGTTTCATCGGAGGCAACTACTGTTGTAACTACCACCCTTGGAACAACTACGAGCACAACAGCCACGACACCGAGTCCAACTGTAGGCGGCGACTCTGATACAACTACCACAGAAGGCCCGATATTCGGTGGTGATGCTGATACAACGACCTCTCCAAGTGATGACCAGGCATGCGATCAATACTGCAAGCTTTTGAATGGTCCGGAGAGCTACTGCAAATCTTGGCAGACTCCTGCGGTGTGCCACTCTGGTGACCAGCCGTGTGGTGACGCTGAGATATGCCGAGCACCTATTGTTGGCACCACCACTATCGACTTGGATGGCGACCAGCACGCCGACCCTTCTCCTGCTTGTGATGCGTACTGCCAAGGTCTCAACGGTGTCGACAGTTACTGCAAGTACTGGCAGAATCCTGCGGTCTGTCTTAGCGGTGACCAACCATGTGGTCCTTCAGTCTGTGACCCCTCGACCACAACTTCCAGTGTAACATCAACATCCTCTTCATCTACGGTTTCATCGGAGGCAACTACTGTTGTAACTACCACTCTTGGAACAACTATGAGCACAACAGCCACGACACCAAGTCCAACTGTAGGCGGCGACTCTGATACAACTACCACAGAAGGCCCGATATTCGGTGGTGATGCTGATACAACGACCTCTCCAAGTGATGACCAGGCATGCGATCAATACTGCAAGCTTTTGAATGGTCCGGAGAGCTACTGCAAATCTTGGCAGACTCCTGCGGTGTGCCACTCTGGTGACCAGCCGTGTGGTGACGCTGAGATATGCAGAGCACCTATCGTCGGCACCACCACTATCGACTTGGATGGCGACCAGCACGCCGGCCCCTCTCCTGCTTGTGATGCGTACTGCCAAGGTCTCAACGGTGTCGACAGTTACTGCAAGCACTGGCAGAACCCTGCTGTCTGTCTCAGCGGTGATCAGCCTTGTGGCCCCTCGGTATGTGATCCTATCACTTCTACTGACTCCTCGACATCCGCGCCTACTTCGACATCGACAGTTATTCCATTAACCACGACCGCGTCGTCGAGTGCTTCTACATCGTTGACTACGTCGACTCCTGTATTCGGAGGAGATTCAGATTCCACTACTGCCACCAGCGGGTGCGACTCCTACTGTAAGTCTATGAACGACGAGTCCAGCTATTGCAAGTTTTGGTTGAATCCTCCAGTTTGCCAGGGCGGGGACCAGCCATGCGGTCCCTCGGTATGCTGAGCATGAGATGGATTCTTTCCGAGGCAGATTGTATCTATCGATATCGAGAGGGAGGTCATCCTTGTGGTATTCGATTCTCTAGGAGGAGCCTGTTCGCACTATCTCAAGCCCTTATTATGCAGTTAAGGTGCTGTTATTCGTTCGACAAGTTCGACTTTATTCGCCTGCCTCGATAGTTCTTCTAAGCTGGCCCCGCAATCCATTCATATACATATTATCACATATATCATCTCATATATCGTTTCCCACCACTCGTGATTCATGGAGTCATGTGATCATATCGAATTGTTCTTTTGTGTTTATAGTGGATATCGGTATGGTCATGGTGACATGGCCCGGATCTGGGGCGCCAAACCATTAAAACATTCAGGAGGCTGAATGTGCTCCTGCAGTGAACCCCACTCCAAGAGCTTTGAGCGGCGAAAGAACCAGGCTAGCCAAAATGCAGAACCAGTGTTCAGATGTTGTAAAACACTTTGTAAGAGCTAGTTCGAGGTATTCTCGTGGAAGTGAGAGCGCATCATAGACTTGAGCGACTGGCTTAGATAGACTCTGTATGTTTCAGTGATAAGCATGTTACTTGAATGCAGCTATAACATTCGCACGTTTGCATCTCTTATGAATAATGTCGCAACTTCCTTTTGAATTGATATCTATAACGCAGCAGCTTCATGCGATAGAAATATTCTTTTCATTTCGACTGCCAATGAATAGACCATTCAGAAATTGACGTTTCTGAGCGACAGATAATGCGGTTAGCGAAAATGTAATCTATGATGATCTTTAACAAAGTCTGGTCCCGTAGCGTTCACGATCCCTGAGGAAGAACGATCAGTCGTGGTGAATGACGGAATTGAGTGAATTTCGACATGAACTTACTCCACCTCTTGTGAGCAGTGTCTTACTGGGCTTCTTCCGCAGGGACCTGCCAGCTCTCCTCTGTTGTCAAGCTAATGCCTGAACGTAAACCGTGATCATCACATTAAGTAGGTGTTGTTATCCACTTAGACTGCCCTACTTCCATCTCTAGTCTCGGCTTCGGTGGCGATCTCCCTCGATCCCAGAGTGAACTTGAGATTGGTCGACTCCTCGATGAGTTTCTTGACCTTCTCGCAGTCGCAGAGCAACACCGTGATATGACGCTTCGAAGTATCTCCGTCAGCTCCGTTGCCTTCAGCGACATCAGTGATCTTGCCTGTGACTGCCTCTTCATCATCTTCGCGGAGCTTGACGTAGAGCTTAAGCCTATTGTTCCATTCCTTAGAAGGGTTGGCTTCTACTCCCAATTCGACGGCACCGGGCCACGACTCCTCAATGAGGGGGCAGATAGATTCTTCGTCGTCGTAATACATCAATCTGATATCTTTGTCCACAAGATCCGGCCACGCAGTTCTAGCTAGGCGCTTCAGATCCTCGATTCGGCGGTCTCCATGATCAATATCCATGCGGCAGCGAACGGTTGCTTTTCTATAATGGAGTTTGATAGCATACCACATCCTACTGCTCCCAGATAGGTATTGGGTGGGCAAGTGGTACGATAGCAAGGTGTTAAGTAACCCTTGCGCACATGCGTGCTCTGATCGATTGCCGTTGCGGTCAAAAAATAGCTACAGCCGATGCTTTGTTTCTCGTTGGTGTGTGTGAATTTATATTCCAACCTCGGTTCCGGCTTAGTTAGACTCTCCCTGATGTGCTTAGTTGGGGACTCTCTGTAGTCGAGCTGGGCAAGCGTACTGGGATCGAGGAAAGTACGGTACGGAGTACGATCCAAACTGAACACCTAGTACGGGTACGGAGGACTAGTACGGAATTGTATTAAATCTTCCAACTTTTTGGGCTAAATGGGCGTAGAGATTGAAGGTTTTAGGAAATACAACCAACGTAACCTATAGTCGTGCGAGAGGGGCTGGGTTCTACTGAATGGGTAGCATCAGAAATCATGTAGTCCATTCATTACACGGCACCGTTGCACATGAGAAAGGCATTAGATTGTGGCTAGAGGACTGTACAGACGTAGTACGCCGTACTAGGGAACGGCTGCGACGGGTAGTACGGGTACGGAGCCGTACTCGTACCCGTACCCTACCAAAACGTACCCGTACTGCCGCCCACCTCTACTCTGTAGTCCTGGCATGCAGTGCAATCTGACAGCTCGTCAGGAAGCTTTCGACAGAAGTATATTCAAACAATGAGCTTCCTTTCGTCCTTGCAGGATCCGCTCATACATCCATGGGTCTGTGCCTGCCACCGTCACATAGGTTTCCGGGACTGAAAAAGTCCGCCAATCAAGTAGATTTCCCCCCTTCGATTAGCTATCTTCAGCCGGTGCTTTTTTCTCATTGATAGTCTCTGCCTTCCTACAGGTGAGTCATACTTTGAGGTAGCTTCTGAGCCCGAGTATTCACTAGACTTCATCACTTCACCCATGTTGACTCACCAGCCAGAGACTGTCAAGAAAGGATTTCTCTTCGAGACTCTCGAAGAGCTGGCTCGTGAGCCTTCGCTGTTAATTCTGGTCAACGAGCCGCAGTCAACCGTCCTACTAGAGAACTCAACTTTCGTGTGAAGGGATGTGAAATGATGGATCATTGCTAATTCATGCATGCCGGTCATATACGTTCTCGACTCAGTCGTCACATTCCTCGGAACACTCGTGGTCAGTCAGTCCGTCACCTTCTGAGTCAATGGTATGTTTGACTACCCAGCTCGTCTCAGTTTGGCAGCTTGAACCTAGGCAGCGCAAAAGCTTGACGTCCCTCAAAGTAGTCTCCGTACGCGCAACAGATGATGGATCCCCTGCGCCTACCAGCGGGGCAGCTTGGGTCCTTATCACCATGGCTCTCCTCACCCTCACAGCAAGAACCTCCCTCATCACACTTCTTGTCACGCATGCGCTTCATTAGAGAGCACGGGCATAACATCACAGTGACTGGAGCTTGACCCGCGCTTATGTTGCGGACTGTGATGACTCCATCTTCAATAGAACAACCAGTAGGCTCCCCTGACTCCACGTCGCTTGTGTCGACCTTGACAACCGACGCCGCCGTCCCTTCTCTCTTCGACGACTCGTCACAGCGGAGCTTGAGGTAGAGCTTCAATCGACGGTCAACTTCTTTTTCTTCCTCGGCTTGTGGCCGTTCACAACTCAGCGTCACCACATCGGCCCATGATTCCTCGATCAATGGACAACTGTCCCCGTCGTCGTCAACATAGAAGATTCTGAAGTCTTGATGGACCAACTCAGGCCACGCAGTTCTAGCAAGTCGGCGGAGATCCTCGACCCGAGGCTCCTCACAGGAAGCGTCCATGCGAGATCTGAAGACTTCCTCCTTGAAGTGTAGTTTGATGGCGAATGCAACCATTTATAAGGCCCGAGTTTGAAGCTTAGAATGCAGGCTCCCAAAGGTCGGACAGTCGGACGCTGCCTGCGCCATTTTCGAAGTTCGATATTTCCCGAACAGACCTGCCTGGCGCGTCGTGATTACTCGAGCATTGGCCTGCGACAGCAGTCGTTCGAATCTGACCCCTTCCTCAAAGCATCATCCGAGGAACGCCCGGCGCCTCGCTGCACGTCCTAGGCTAACGCGCTTCGAAGGTTTCGTGCTGGCAGTTTCAGGTTCGAAAAACTGAAACGGCTGGCGCGGTTCGTTGCGCGCGCCATGGAGGCTCGCCACCCTCCCATATACCACGCGGCGGAAGAGCACTGCTAGAGTACAACTGTGCAACGTTTATTGATGATGCACTTCCTTCAACAACTGTGACGATCGGGGTCATAAAAGCTGCGCGTCGTATTTGCGACGTGCAGCCTGCATGACGCGCTTCTGCGGTCATCGCAAGCGTCTATACCATTCAGAAGTCTATTTGGCGGATAAGGCCGTAGCCTATATGGGGGTCGAGGATTTCACGTTGGCGGGTTGAGACAGCGAATTGGCGGTAGGGTCGAGACGGGGGTATACAATTGGCGGATAAAGAAGTCATTTTAGCGGCAGGCCCGCGACAGTTCATGGCAGTACCCGAATCCAACAGGATTCCATGAGATACTGTCATGCACTGTCGCGCAGTTGTGTCACGCTTAGAATAGCAGCGGGAAGATTTCTGGTATGGCTCAAGTTGACCCCCCCGAAATTGATGTCCTTATCAGCGAAATTGATTTCCTTAACCATGAAATTGTGTGCCTTATTCGCGGAATTGAATTGGAAAGCACGTGTGCTTGGAGGTACAGCTCGAGCCGGAGTCGTTACCTCACCTTGCTCGTCCCCTATTTTGTGTTTGGCACACAACTCTGTCGGTCTCAGCTAGCGGCAGGTGTCAGACCATTGCAGGACTCTTGTGCGCGCCCTGGCCATTAGTTCCACACATGCTGTGACGCTCAGACCAGTTACTGTGGCGAGTGTGCCCAACACACCGATTTTTTTCCCGTCACCACATGTTGGCGCTACCATCTATCTTGGGCAGGTTCAGCGTCCGATTCATTGTTGTATATCGGCATAGTACCCTGTCGCGCTTGGTCGGCGGTGGTATTTGGATATTGCTGTATATCTGCTCAATCGAGCCGCTGATTAAGATGATAGCCCTATCCTGTGGTGGCTTGTGTTCGAGTCGAGGTTGTGCACGCGAAGGCAATGAACTGTACTCCTTATTCGGGGCCTGCCGCTAAAATGACTTCTTTATCCGCCAATTGTATACCCCCGTCTCGACCCTACCGCCAATTCGCTGTCTCAACCCGCCGACGTGAAATCCTCGACCCCCATATAGGCTACGGCCTTATCCGCCAAATAGACTTCTGAATGGTATAGTACTATAGGACACAACAATACGATCAAGACAGATGAGAAAATATTTGCGTCCAGCAGGACGCTGCAGCAAACTATCATCAATTAGAGGGCAACAAGAGGAGCACCATGGCGTTCTGATGGACGGACTGCACGTCACGGATACATCCAAGACGGTGCCGTTCAGAAATCATTACTCGAGCGCGGGCCGAAGTGGGCGCCAGTTCCAAAGAAAGAGGTTATATAGAGAAATGACAAGCTAGACGAAACTATCCACTTCAATCAAGAATCATTCACCACGATGCAAAAGGATCTTCCGCGGCGGTGACGATAGGGGCAAGGTCGGCTGAGTCCGGGTAGTCCTCGAAGTTGGAAGTATCAATACTCGACTTCACTGTCGGCTTGTAAGGCGACGCGATCTCTTTCCTGTAGAGAGCCTCCCAGG